>JANHJO010005315.1:38128-51908 GCA_032468235.1 Pseudoxyrhopus heterurus | reverse complement strand
GGGAGATAAACTATATTTTTTTTCATTCCTGTAATGGTATCAGGTGCAAGCAACCTGATCCACATATGAAAGATTCAAGTTGACTATTTTATTATATTCTACCTATAATACAAGACTCTCCCTAGACTGCCTGACTTCTCTTGGGACAGATAAGGCCCCATGGAATTTAGGAGAGGTCAGCCCTAGGTCTCCTGCAGCTGTACAAGGACTCAAGGCTAATTCCCCACTTGATCCCTCCTTCTTGCCTGGCTGGTAGTTTTCCTACAAATGAAACCCTATAAATTATGGCACAGAAATTGTACAATAGCAAAATATTGGAAATAGGTTATAGATGTTTACATTAATGTTTATTAATTCATTTTTAAAGTATATGCATTCGTATCTATTTGTGAGTTCTTAATGATGTGTTCAATTTCTATGTGTGAATATTGTTATCTTTCTCTTCACATTGCACAGGTGGAGGTGGTGGTTGGGAAGGTATTACTCAGTTTCCCTGGGCTGGAAAATCACTTCTGGAAGGTGGAGAAGGTGGTGAGGCCTGCCAACAAGCATTAGAGAAACTCCAGTGGGCCACTTCTGGTGGTTTTGGTGGTGGTGGAGGAGCTTGTACATCTGGTGGTGGAGGAGGAGGCTACAAAGGTATAAAGCTTAGTTTATATCAGGTGGAACCTTCATTTTGTTCCAAAATTATTGTGTTGCCCCATGTCCAGGACATCCATAGTAAAAAGAAATGGAGAGTGTTATATCTAGAAAACATAATTTCATGTTATCGGTACTTATTGGCACCAATGTTTAGTTACTGAGGTAACCTGTTAAAGGATCTTAGATATGTTTTCTCTGTATATAATTATAAATAATACACAATAGGCAAATAGGATTTATTATTTTTATTTATTATTTTTGTAAATAAACAGTTATATATATACTTTATTACAACAAAGACTTCAAGTAATTCCTTTCAATTATCAGCAATCAATCTGAAGATTCACCAACCATCAATAATAATTTTAACAAATTGGTTGTTAAAAATCAACCTACAGAACACTATCTATCTCTATAAATTTAGTTCTCATCATTGATAGTGTCAAAGTAAACAGTGTATACTTGCATTCATAGCCGATGTATTTTCCATTTCTGTTAAACTGTTAGGAGCATATTCCTAGTAATGTTTTATCATTTGAGAAAATCAAACCCATAAAAATTTGAGGGTGTAGAAAATCTAAATATGTATTTGCCACATTTGTCCCGAAACTCAAATAGTACACTTAGAATGAAGAGACAACATTCTACTAAAATCTATTCTGAATCAGAATAAAAACCATTTTCAGCAAATTTCAGGAGAAAAAAAACAGCAGTGTGATCTCAGTACAAAGATTCTAAGCTTGAAATTTAAAGATGTTAGTTTGGATCACTTGGCAACTAGACAACCTATGGATCCCTGTAGCCTGCTAAATATAGTATGTCTCCCTGTTCTTTTTGTAGGCGGACATGCTTCTGAAACAGATGACATTACAGCTGATGGGCAGCATGGTGTTTCCTTTGTGAGTCCAATTGGGGAGATCTTCTTGAGCCCTCTGGCAGGTCAGATACAGTCCCACAGTGAGATGTACCTTATCATTTATCTTGTCCCTCAAGTATATTGATCTATTCACATGTTCCTTTTGTATCCACTCTCAGGACAAAGGGAGGATTTGGGAGATTAGGGAAAGCATGGAGATTCCACATCACATAGGAACAATGCCATTTATCTGTGAATTCTACTATATCAATATAATGGAATCATTTTTATGGCATTATCCAAATAGATTAAAAATGCTTTCAGTTCTTCTGACACATTAACATGTAGCAGCATGTTTGAAGTTCAAATTCAGTCACCCCAGAAGCTGTTTATGCAGCTTTGTGCCATTGTGGCAGTTCTGATGGCAGCAAGTACTGGCAAGCACCAAAACTCCAGAATTGGAATTATTTACCATAGTAAATATATTTTCTCCAGGTTGGGAATATACATTTTTTGATTTAATAAAAATAAGGTTGAATTCCATACCTAACGACTAAAGGTTTGTGTGTGGCATAATTTTTTTTTCAATTAGAATGCACTTTAGAATGCTCTTCAGTTAATGAAACTTACTGCTGTAATTAATATGTTCATATTTAAGAGGCCACAAGCTTTTTTTCCCGTTGAAATCATACTGGAAAGCCAGTATGGCATGTTGGCTAAGGAATTCTGGTACCTGAAATGCATACATCTTTACGATGCTGAGGTTGAGCAACATTATACTAAAGCATCCTTGGCAGATGACCAACCACTCTTTGACAATATTTAAATAAAGAGCACTCACCCCACCATGTGGCTGCATATTCTACTGATTGATAGCTTATATAGTCAGTAATCGAAGCAAATGTGTTTACCATAGTTGGTTCTGCTTTGAAAAGATATTCTTCTGTAGCCTTCAAGATATGAGCTTGTTATTTATCAGATAATCGGCAAAAGATCCTTATGATTGGAAAAAATATATAGATAGAAGATCTAATGAGGAAATGCCCCTTCTTCCTTAGCATATTACACCTGTCCTCCTTTTTAGAGATGTGCTTTTCAGAAACATTGGAACTATAATTTCTATCCTTTCCTTCTTTTCCTCCTTTAGTTATGGAAAGTCACGGTGAAGTAGCCATTGAAGTCTATGTGAATTGCAGCCATTGTCAATCAGGTATCTGCAAGCAAGAGGCTGGCAGTCACCTACCTGTCTGTATTTGTGCAGCTGGGGCCATCTTGGCTAATGACAACGTTTCCTGCACAGGTAAAATATGAAAAAGGGTTTGCAAATAAAATGTTCTATTTCTTGCTTTCCCCAAGCTTCACCAGAATCAGATCAAAGAAGCAAATGATCAGTCATCCTTTTTCCTAAGGAATGCCTCTAAAATTATACACTAAACTATTCATTTTGTTTTATTTATGTTTTGTTGTATGCATTTATTTATTAATTAATTTAATTTAAATTGAAAGTTATCTCAAAAGATGACTATATTTTTAATTTATATCCCGCCTTTATTATTTTCACAAATAACTGAAGGCAGTGAACATATCCAGCACACCTTCCTCCTCCTTTTTCCCCCACAAAAACAAACTCTGTGAGATGAATTGGGCTGAGAGAGAGTGTGATTCTGTATTGTTGCGTTCTAATTGTTGTAAGTTACTTGTGGCTCTGAAGAGGTAGCATCTAAATTTTAAAAGTAACAAGTATTAATAGCAAATACACCTTTACTATATTACTTTAAAAATGTGTGGTAAAACTATGTAGTTTAAAGATCCCTTGGCAACCACATTAAACTAAATTCCTCAGGATTTGTGGGCGAACAGTAAGGTTAACTACGGGCTGTTCATAATGTCTGCATTATGTGCTTTTCTCCAGTCCATGAAGCAACATTAAAGTATGCTGCTACATTTTAATTGTCTTGTGCTAAGCTTGTTTGTCCTTGCAACCAGGACAGCTATTAGTGCTCTCCTCAAAGCTTTAATCTGGAACATTTAAGGAAAGAAATTATTGAACTCTTGTGGTATCACCTGTCAGCAGGAAAAAAGCAACCAGCCACTGTTTTTAATGGAAGAGGCAAATTTTGATACTTGGTTAGACCAACACCTCCTGGAAGCTCATCTGCTTTACTGGGCAGGACTCACCAGCTGCCCTGCTGTAATGCTGCTTCCCCTCCCCTCCCTTCCCACCCCCTTTCTTGCCAGCCCTGCCACTTGGAAGGGACTTTAGAGGTCTTCTAGTCCAACTCTCTGTTCAAGCAGGAGACCTTATACCACTTCAAACAAGTGGCTGTCCAATCTTTTCTTAAAAACCTCCAGTGATGGAGTATGCACAACTTCTGAATGTAAGCCATTCCACTGGTCAATTGTTCTCACTGTCAGGAAATTTCTCCTTTGTTCTAGTTTGCTTCTCTCCTTGATTAGTTTCCATCCATTGCTTCTTCTCTTGCCTTCTGGTACTTTGGAAAATAGGTTGACCCCTTCTTCTGTGTGACAGCCCCTCAAATATTGCAACACTGCTATCATGTCACCCCAAGTCCTTCTTTTCCCTAAACTAGACAAACCCAATTTTATTAATTTATTATAAAATAATATACCGTAGCATAATAAATAATTATGTATTATAATTTATAAATGTATTTATACTATTGTTAGTTCCTCTACAGCCCATCCTTTTCCTCTACATTATATCTAGTAATATGGGAACACATTTTTGCCCCCAGTCTTTCTTCTTTTAGTTTTCTATCACAAGGAATTGGCCACATTCTGTTTATGAACTTCTTCTTAGACGTTAGGGTGGAAAGGAATTGCTGGACTAGACTCTTGCTCTAATCCAGTGCTTGGGCTTTTTAAGAAACCCTGTTTAAAATCCTAAACTGAAATCTAAATGTTTACATATCATGTTTTGTCTAGTTATCCGGGAACCAATTCCAGAAGAGCACTTGCCTCTCCCATTCCTCTTGACAGTAATTGCTGTGATTGTGGTGCTTGTTGTGATTCTCACTTGTGGTAGCCTATCTATTGGTAAGTTGCATCTGCTATATTTTGTGCATATCTGAATTCATGTGTTCACATCTCTGGCCCTTTTCAAGGATTTATGTAGGATCTTGGGAAGGAAGGTTGAAAAACTAGAGATGGTCTGTAAACAGTGCTTTGGATCCAGATTAGTATTTAATAATGTTTTGTTTGTGTTGGAGGATGAGAGCTGTGGTGAGGGACAATTTTGTAGATATCCTTCCTGTGCAAATTGCTGTGGCTTCTTGAAAAGTTTCTTCAGAGGACCATTAGAGCCACAATGGAGATAGTGGGAGAGAATGCAGAAAAAGAATCAGAATGAAAAATATCTATCTCCTTCCACCAACAGGAGGTCCCCACTGGATCTCAATTCTTTTCATGTTTGAAAGCAAGTTTGGATCCACCCATCATGATTGTGGGAGAATAAGGTGAACACTTCAAAGGAGCGTGATCAGCTTGTTTTCACACGGAGCTCTTGTCTCATTGAACTACTAGATTTGAAAAAAGTAATCATGGACTAAGGATTCCTAAAAACACTAAATTGATTGAACAAAGATACACATAGACTTACACATTAAACATTTTATTTGAAACAAGGGAATGGAATAATTGAAAGCATGTGAAGTTTCCTGATTTGTCCACAGTTTGTTAGTGTGAATAAGACAGTTATGACATTAGCCAAGTAAGTTGGCTATTCAAAACACTATGTTAAGTATCATGGAAGGACAGAACATGGCTAGTTATTTATTTTGTAATTTCTACATTTTCATTATAAGAGATGATACTAATGGGATTTCCTGTTTTATATGCCAAAATAGTTGGCTTTATATCCTATGCATTTTGATTTGGATCCAGGAGGTGTTATTCATTGCATCATGCAGAGGGTGATAAAAAATTGCCTTGTTTTTTATTTTAATATTATAAAATGTCCAGTGAATCAAGGTTTATTGATTTATTGTTCCATTTGGGATGAATGTCATTCAAAACCATGTGGGGGAACATGGCTTGATTTTCCAGCTAATCCAAAGAGATTCGACATTTCAGTGGACATAGAAGTTAGTAAGGCAACAGCTGTGATATATAATATTTGTGTCTGTGTCTCTTTTTCTCTCTTTGTATGTTTCACACTGATGAGTTTTTCATCTTACAGTCTTTTTTTTGATGAGTAAGGGAAATAATTCAGTCCATCTGTAGTTAAAATCTCATCTCTGGCTTTCAAGCCTAGGCAAAATTTTTAGAGAGCTTTCTGATTAAATAAGCAAACATGCTTTTCTTCTAAAAGGAGCTACTTAATGTTTAAAATAAATCCATTTGCAGCCATGTATGTATTTCTGTGTGGTATATTTAACCCACCATCTGCTTCACAGTCCCCTTTCAAATCACCCCTGAACATTTAGCCTTGTGAAGGCTAAATGTTGAATACAATGTTTTTTTTCCTGAATTTTTTGCTTCACCCTGAGAGGAAAAGGCTTGTATTTTGAAGCTTGCCATTATACCGTATTATGCCAATTTCTTAAGCAACCATGAATCCATGGCTTACTGAAGAATTAGAACTCATTTAAAAGTGTAATATTTCAGGAATTGGGTTATTCCTTTTCACCAATATGACTTTATCTGCTCTTGACCAGGTCACAGTCTAAAAATGTTTGTATGTTGCCTGATCAGTTAAAAAAGCTAACTTGTAATTCTGCAAAAAACATATTAACAAAATTTAAAAATACTAACAGAGAGAAGTAAGTCTAAAAAATTTCAGACAAACATTCTGGAATGTTATTATACCTGCCGTTCACATGGTTTAATTTCTTCTCTTCTCAGATTCTCATTCATATTTTCTTTTCAGTTTATCATCGAAAGAAAAAGATGCTAGAAGGAACCAGAGCCCATCTGCAGAATCCAGATTATAACCTAAGCAAAATCCGTACTTCTACCATCATGACAGATTATAACCCCAACTACAGCTTTGCAGGAAAGACGGCCACTCTCAGTGAACTTAAAGAGATTCCACGAAAGAATATTTCTCTACTTCAGTAAGATTAAGCTGCCCTGTGTTCTTGCTAGCATTTGGACACACACTTATAACTGTAGTGCAGGAAAGAAAGCCTGAGTTCAGTTATAGAGCTCTAAATCCAAGCAATTGTTTTGTGGGAAAATGCTAATGAAAAACTACTGCTATCTGCATGCATGTTTCGTCAAATACATACATACATACATACTGTACATACATACGTATATATATATATGTTTGTCAATATATATATTTCGTCAAATACACACACTCACACATACACATACACACACGCATACCTAATATAATGGACATTTCCAACAGTTCCTGGATCTTTCAACTTTTTGTAATCAGAAGTGTTTACTTGGTGTAGATACAGAAAGTAAGTGAATGTGTGTTTTTGTTTTCCTCCTCCCTTTAGGGAACTTGGACATGGGGCATTTGGTGAAGTTTACAAAGGAACAGTGGTAGGAATCACAGGAGATTCCAGTCCTCTACAGGTGGCTATCAAGGTTAGTGTCTTCAGCTAATATTAGCTGAGTTTGACTCTTAATAACTTCATGGACACATCCATGTTACTGAGTACCTATTGCCTTCTTCTGGGATTTTTCAAAACTTTCCAATGTGACCTTTAGTAGTCAGATTTCATGGAAAATGTCTTATCCAAGAACTAACCATATCTGATCCTTCTTAGTTTTTTCAAGATCAATCACGCTTAGCTAGACAGTACTACCTATCATCACAACTAATGACTTTTACATTCTTTTTGTGTTTTTTTATTTCTGAAATGTTATCTGAGGTTTCCCTTATAACAAACATCTGAGCAGCTTACAAATAACCATAGCACGCTGCACCAAAAAGCAATATTCACTTTCCTAAACAGTTAAAAGAACAGAAGCAATTGAAACTGATAAGCATGGTTGATAAAAAATATGGATAAGCAGGGCATGCTTAGCTGACATCAAAAAGATATAAAAAGTAATGCCAATGAATTGTTTAAAGAGGACATTTCCAAACCAGGATAGCAACAACAAAAAGATCCTCTCTATTCCCACTCAACTCTGATTTTCCCCTTTGATTACTCAAATGATCTCCTATATTTGTATCTCTGTGCTCTGAATTGGAAGGTAAGTGGTGGCAAATAATGAACATCTCTGTGTGTTATATCTTCCATATCAGGGGCATTTGGTTGACATCAATTCTATAATTATGTTTTCAGGATTTGTTTTAAATAGTTTATTCAAACCATTGGGTTTTTATTGGGTTTCAATTTTGTTGGTTTTCAGGTGAGAATCAGTATAAAAATTAAACACAACCAAAGTGTTGTTTCAATAAACTAGAGTTCTGCCTTCCCAATTTCTCCTGCTAGTAATCTTCCTTTGCAATGGATTCATGTTTTTCCTTTTCATTTCAACAGACGTTGCCAGAAATCTCCTCAGAGCAGGATGAGATGGATTTCCTAATGGAAGCACTGATAATCAGGTGTGTTTTAAAACTTCCTTCTTAGACAGGATTGTAGGTTAGCATAGTGAACAAGACATAACTAAAAACCCGTCTCAAGAGGCTTAATTTGAATTTCATTTTAGCAGCACCAATTTTAAAAAGAAAATAATAAGGTATGCATTATACAAGCCACATATCCTTAATTCTGTTCCAGAAACTGCCAATTGGTAGTAGAGCTTTTAAGAGTGTTCTTATAAAAATTCTAGCTTCACAGTGTCCTGAAAGAAACTAGTAAGCAAAACTTGCAGGCTGCTGAAATCTAGTTTTATATATTGACAGTGCAATTCTGAATTACACTCATTTAAAGTATGTACATACTGAGGACTTCTGGTGGGGACGTGGCAAATTACACATCTCTAAAGGACTAGAAGCGGCATTGAGTGAAATTGGTGATCAGATATGGTTTTTCTGGCCAGCCAAACCTCTCTGGGTAACATTGGAAAAGGCTGTTATTTTGGCTTCTTTAAAGAAGACATGATACTGTAGAACAATTTGAACTTAGGACACTACAGGAAACTAAAAGGAAATAAAGATTACAATTAAAGCAGAAGAATATTTAATTTGTCTTACACAGAATGGAGCAAATCACTTTAATATTGGATGTGTTGGAGGATATTTTTGAATACCGGATCCAGAAATTAATTTTAGGAATATCTGCCTCTATAGATAAACTATGTTTAAAGGATGTTATGGAAGAGGAACAAGTTTTACTGGACAAGATTGAGACCAATCTGAAAATGGATTCAAAAATGAGAAGCTGTAAGAATAATATGGAAAAAGATACTATACTGGATTTGCAAATGAAACCAGCTAATGTCTTAATAATTACAAGGGATACACAAAAGGCAAACCAAAAGAATGATTTGGATTACTCTCCTGTACTGGATTTACAGAAGAGACTTTTCAAACTTCTGAAGGATTTGTGAGAAGGGACAAAGAAAAAAAATGAAAACTAAACAAAGTCTAGGATATGATTTGAAGGGATTAAAGATCAAGACTGTTAAAAATAAAAGGAAGGAATATAAAGTGGATTTATTTGATCAAGATTAAAACTGATATCTTGTTATTTCTAATAACCCTTCATGGATTTTTACTGATCAAGACTAAATGAGGAAGTTTGAAGGATCTATTCATAGATAAGATATGGAATGAAGAGATTATCTGCTGTATTTTAAGAGAAGGTGATAAGTTTTTAAAGTGTTTATATTTTGTTGTGATAGGAAGTCTTTCTTTTATATACTATATTTCTTTTCTTTTTGTTTGCTATGCTTTCACTATTATACTTTTACTGTTTTCTGTTTTATTTTTTTCTCTTTCTCTCTCTCGGCACATTTCATTTTTTCATTTCATTTTGTTTTTTATAGTTTGTTTAGTTTTTATTGTACTACTGCAATCTTCAGTACAATTATTATTAAAAATCAAAATATGTACATATCATCCTTTATTTATAGTACATGACTTTTGGATATTGGGCAAAAGTTGTCTAGTACTGAGGAGGTCCAGACATGACTTCTTAGAGATTATCAATATGACCACTGCTAATATATTTCTTTCAAAAAGTCTAATGAAGTTCCTTTGGGAACTTCAGCCATCCCTAGTAGAGACCCAGCTAAGTAACTAGTTGGCCATCTTCTTCCTGTCCTTTTGAATTCAAGATCCATTACTTTCATGTATCATCATATGGGGAAGGATCACCTAGTTGATTTCATTCCTTTGGGGCTTCATTGAGGTAATTCTTTTAGCAGCCTATATATAGGTGTCTACATGAGAGTTGCAATATAAACATGAATGCTCACACAAGACAGTGCCAGAACATGAGTCACTCTAGATAGGTGCCACATGGCAGAGAACTATGTTGAATATACTCATGTAAAAGGATTGGACTGGTCAGCACTGAACACCTTTCTCATCTCTACATGTTATTAGTTACATATTTTAATAGATGCCAGTTGCTATTTAATCACTCTGTGTTCAGGTCCCCTTTTAATTAGGCTCAGGATTCAGTAAGTGCCCATCTAATTTTATTAAATGTTTTGCCACTGCTTTCTGATAACTTCCCAATTCCTGATTGTCTCGTATCCAAATATTATCTATATATGACTTTGCTTAGCTTTTCAAGGTCATTCTGGTCAGAGACATCTTCTCCACCTAGGCAGTGTTATTTCTGTGGCATTTATGGTATGAAGGAAGGATCAGAAAATGGAGTATAAACACTACCATTATGCAGAACTCTTGCCTACCATGCTGACTGGGAATTGTTGGATCTACAGACCAACACATCTTCAGGATCTGGCTATAGTATTTCCAATTAAAATTGGATAATAGCTTGAAAAAAAGAGGTGCTTCAGCATCCCAGGAGAACCCAAACTCTTCATGACAAAATTGTATTCCCCCCGCACCCACCCCCACCCACACACTTTTTTTTTAATAGAAATGAGACACACCTTTGGAAAATTCCAACAGGTTTCTGCACATCAGAAAATACCTTGATTTATAGCTAGAAGCTGATCAGTCTTAATTGCTATCTGCCTCTCCCTAAATGCTTGGCATGAAAAACATTCCTAGAACCATTTGTAAGAGATTGCTTCCCTCTTCCGCTCCAACAAGTGGCTGAGACCCAACCAGAGATGACTGCATCCCTCCCAAAGTGAAGGACATCTGAGTGGCCACTTGTGCATTTTTGCATTTTTTAAACATGTGTCCAATGGATGCTTTCAAATATGCTCTTATGGTTAACTATTTCCATCTTTCAAGAAAATGAGACATTACCCAATTAAGTGGCAATGGAATATTCCTTTAATTATTCCATGCTGAGCAAGTGTAGCATATGTTATAAGAAAAATTAATACTTTTTAAAGTTCCTGAGTTTGAAACACAAATTCCTAAGCCTAGAATATACAGGATGCATTTATTGAAGACAGGCCATGCCAGCTGTAAGGAGGGGAAGCTTCAGAAATCATAGCCAAAACAGGATTGGAAAATGAAATTCCTCCTTATGATGTTTTTTTCTCAGGAATGTTCTCCCAAAATGTTTCTAACTGTGTCTTTGTCAGCCTAGGTTTTCTTTGTCCCTCTTCACCATCTCTCCAAATAACACTGGTGTATTTCTAGAAGGAATATCTAAAAGCACTTCAGCTGGTTTCATGTGAATCCTGAATCAGAACAGAGCTGGAAGGGACCTTGGAGGTCTTCTAGTCCAGCCCCCTGCTCAAGCAGGAGACTCTATACCATTTCAGCCAAGTGACTGTCCAGGTTCTTCTTAAAAACCTCCAGTGAGGAAGCATCCATAGCTTCTGAAGGCAGGCTGTTCCACTGTTTGATTGTCCTTGCTTTTAGGACGTTTCTCCTCAATTCCAGAGGTTGCTTCTCTCCTTGATTAGTTTCCATCCATTGTTTCTTGTCCTGGCGTCTGGTTCTTTGGAAAATAAGTTGATCCCCTCCTCTTTGTGGCAGTCTCTCAAATATTGCAATACTGCTATCACTTCCACCCCACTCCTTTTCTCTAGACTAGTCAAACCCAAATCCTGCAAATGTTCTTCATATGTTTTAGCCTCCAGGCCTTTAATCGTCTTAGTTGCTCTTCTTTGCACTTTTTCCAAAGTCTCAACATTTTTTTTTTTGCAATGTGGTGACCAAAACTGGATGCAGTATTCCAGGTGTGCTCTTACTAAGGCTTTATAAAGTGGTATCCCAGAATAAACTTGATCTGTCCTCATAACCCTTCGTAACACTGCTTCATGAATAAAGGTCTGAGGGCTGATGTCTTAACAGTTTATTGCAGCAAAGTTGAGGTGCATGATTGGTATGTTACCCTGTTGGCAAGAAAAACTTTCCTGAAAGCTGGACCTGATGTGGAGGGAAGGTCTGCCGGATGGCTAGAGTGGTGGTGGATTTAGTAGTCTGTTAGAACCTGACCAATGGGGTGGCTGAGGGACTTCTGCTTTTGCCTTACTGATAAGACCCTATCCATCCCTTGATTATCTGCAGTGCCTGCCTGATCTATGAGGGTGGGATGATGGAGATTGACACAGCAACACAGGCTATCTGAGAGGTGAAAGTATAACTTCCGTCATACTCTGTCCTCTCAGATCCGCTATTGTAACAAGCTAACACACTGTGCTTGGGGTGAAACTGGCTGAAGCAAAAGGATACTCTCCCAGCAACAATTTGCTCCTCTGTGCAATCTGCCAACCCGTGTGTTGCACAGAGGATATGGGAGGGAAGAGTAAATATTACTTCAAAGCGTCATAAAACCAGGCATCCTGTTTGTCAGACCCTACCCACTGTGGATGACTGCAGGGGGTGGGGTGTGCCCCCAGCAGCTGAAACAGTTTATAGGAGCTGGGCAGATCCCACTTGGTATTGCATTGTCAGCTCAATTGCGGCTGAATCATCATACATCTGCAGATAAGAAGGCTTTGTTTTGAGAGAAAAAACACATTAGCTAAGGATTGGGGGTGAGGAAAGGCTGCATGATATGGAGGTGTCTTTCAAGAACTTCAAGCTGAAGTTGGGGAGGTTGCGCACAAGGCCTAAGAGGAAATTCAGCCAACTCTAAGGCCTCTGCAACTGTTTGCTAAACGATACTCTCCTGAAATCCCTTTTGGTTAAGTCCTTCAGTTAAAGACACAATTATAGTTGATAAGTGAGCTGACCTCCGATTATCTTGAAAAGCTCTATGGGTTGGATACCTTAAAAGCTGGTGTGATGAAGAGAGCTCCTTTCATCAAGAAGCAGACGCTGTCACTGGGATGCATTTTTAATTAATTTTTTGAATTAAAATCCTATACAAAAAATTGTTCGCATACCCAAACTACATTAATAAAAACTAATATAAATAAGGAATAAAAAAAAAGAGAAAGCAAAGAGAAAGCAAAAAAGTGCAAGAGAAGAAAAAAATAAAAATAGGGGGGGAATATTAAAAAGTATTATTCCTCACAGCAATTATAACTACAATTATATTTTAAGCTTTCTAAAGTTATATAATAATACTTTTCTTTTTATAATCTATCCTGTCTAATCAACAAAGCATAAATCACAAGTTTATTTTTTTCATGCAAAAAAAATGTATTAGAAACTTCTAGTCACTAATAAATATAACTTGTGACTTTTCTCTAATCAAAGTTGATGTATGCATCTCAGCAAACTGGGATGATTTCTATTGCCTGGATTGTGGAGGAGGTAGTAACATTTCCTATTTCCTGCAAATAATCCAGCAATAACCCAAATAGATGCTTGTCAGGGATGCTCCCAAAGGGAGAATGAAAAATCTGGACTCAACCCCAGCATGGCTTGCATATTGGGCTGCATGTAACTCTTCAAGTCAGAAAATTCAAATATGAATAAATAACCAATAAACAGTTCAGTTAAGTCACAATTCCAATTATTGATAAATGTATGAGATTATTATATATTCATGGACATCCTTTCAGTTGGGTAACTATTGCCTCTTTGTAGAAGAGAACTTCAGAAAAATAATTTAATCCTTTTGGAACAAGAAGCAGGGAGAATTGTTTTGATTAATTATAAATTATACTTTAATTATTTAAATAATTGAATTATAAGTATTTATATTTCAAGCCTCACTTGAGGGAGAGTTATGTTTTTACTTTTTACAACACAGGAAAAGTAATTAAGGCTCTCCACACCCATAATTCATAAAAATCCCGGTCTGAAGGCCAAAACAAACAAAACATTAAATACATTGATTGTCCAAACAGCAATAA
>JANHJO010005315.1:11590-33358 GCA_032468235.1 Pseudoxyrhopus heterurus | reverse complement strand
AGTGGGGTGGCATATAAATATCAACAATAAATAAATAAATAAATATTACAACATATCCAGTATAAAACAATGATATAAATAAATTATATAAAATAATAAACTAAAACTTATGTCAAAAAGCCAAATGCAATTTTTATACTTTCATTTTTTTTTGTACTTTCATTTTTTTCAAAGAGAAGCTGTGCGTCATTCTCCCCAATAAATAAGTCAAACTTCTGACTCTGGTTAGGGATTCAGGCAGGTACCTGCCAGTGCCAGAATATACAGAGAAAGTAATTATGTCCCTTGCTGCAAGGCATGTTACGTGTAATATACATGTAAGGTGTTTTATATGTAAATAAATATTTTATATGTAAAATGTTTTATATATATGTAAATATCTGCCAGATACTACCTTTAATATTCCAGTTTCCACTAGATGGCAGTGTTTCATCAGAAGACTAAGATGGCATCTTTTCCCTTCCAACTTGCCTGTTTCCCAAAAAGCTAAGCAGGATTGGATTTAGTGCAAGGCAAATCACTTCCATATTACTGCTGAAAAAACATGTGATATCTGAGGGAAATTACTAGCTATCAGCAATGTGCAAAGTGTAAGCCACATCTCAGTAATGCATCTAAAAAAGGGGTTGTCTATAAATATGACAAAGATGCTAATTGACTACATTTCTGTATTTGGAGATGATAGCTTTCTGCAATGTGGGGCCTCATAGAAGATGTTAGCCTCCCAAAACTTACAACTAGCAAAGCATGTTTAGAAATATTGTTAGACTGCACTTCGTGTCCTTCTTCAGTGTCATATATGTTGGACGGGGCTGATACATATTGCAATTCCATAGTATCTGGAAGAGTGCATGTTACCCATCTCTGCTTTAAATTACATTTGTATTGGCCACATATTGACTGTTTTATCACAGGATGGCAAAGAAGGGCCAAGTTTTCTCTCCATTTCCTGAGGCTTATCTGTCATAAGTAGAAGTCAGACTTGTGATGAAGTGAAACAATTTCATATAATTCCTGTTTTCCTTCTTTTCAATTTCCTTTTCAAATATAACTTTAGAAAATGAGCATTTATCAAGCTTCTTTAAAAACAAAAATGTTCACAGTAAATTTGTATTTGCTATTAATTCAGATGGTTTTGAGACTATAATTATTGGGATTAGGTGAGTAGATCACCTATGGGGGAGAAGGAAGATTCTGAATTATTCAGCACTTTAAAAAAACCTGATCCACATCTGGTTTGATGCATAACACTGTTTGACTCGCACTTCCAATCTGGACTATCCAATTTTTTAAATGTATGATAAATTAAATGCAAAATAAATTGAGTAGTTAAATTATGGTAGACAATTCAGAGATGCCATTTAAGGAATGTTCCAACTCTGTTCTCTGACTTACTTCTAACCTTTCCAAGGAAATTTGAGAACATTACAAATGATGGGGGACCAGAATATGTCCGTGTACTTAAAGCAGTGACTAAATTAACAAAAGATTAAAAGTGTGTTTGGACAATTGCATCAGTTGTTTAAAGAGGGGCATGTGCTTCCTCTTGAAAGCTAAAATGAGTCTTCAAAACTGTGGGTTCCATAGCCCTCTAAAAACCTTTAGAAATATTTTGCACATTTCTGGTATCTAGTAATTTCCCTCAGATGTCACATTTAAATAATACTTCTCTTGGGCCAAGCTCAACAGCATGTACCAACAAAGGAGAATATTTGTAGCTCAGGGTTAAAATGAGGGGTCTTTGGTGCTCTTTGGTGCTGATGATGTTACCTAATAAAACAACCAAGCTCAGAGAGCAGCAAGGACCCCTCAGCAGTATGTAGTTTTCTCAGCAGCAGTGGGGAGGTGGTTTGCCTTGTACTTACTAAATCCAATCCTGCTTAGATTTGGGGGGGGGAGCATCAGGAAGATTGGATAGGTGCTGAGGCTGATCTCATTGCAAACTATGTTTCTGTGGTGAATTTTGCACCCTATGAAACAGGCTATTCAGGAGAAACAGTATTTGACTGTTTGAATGTAATAAAGTGTTAGGAGAACAACAGAGCTGTTCTTGCAAAAAGTGAGCACTTATCTAATACTTAAGTCTTTTAATATTACTAACTTCCACTTTGTACACATGTGACTTTTTTTTAAAGGGATATAGCTGCAAGGAATTGCCTTTTGACCTGTTCTGGTTCTGAGCGAGTAGCCAAAATCGGTGACTTCGGAATGGCCCGAGATATCTATAGGTAAGGAAAAGGAAAGAGGGATGGCTCAAAGTTTATTTCAATGTGAAGAAAATGTATCCATGTCTAACAAGATTAAATTGAGAGAGCAATCCACAGCACTTTTATTCAATTATGCAGCAGTAGAGACATTATCTAGCAGCAATCCATGGAATTGGAATGGAGGAAGGTGGAATGATGGGCGCTTTATTTATTGATGCTAGTGAATGTTTCATTTTAGGAACAGACGTTCAGACTTACTTATGTGAAATGCGGTCTTGCAGTGAAAATGCAGGGAAGAAGGAAAGGGTGGGTCTTTTTGCTGCCTTACAAAACGTCTTCTTTTTCTACTTGGCCAGGGCAAGCTATTATCGCAAAGGTGGGCGAGCCATGCTTCCGGTCAAGTGGATGCCTCCAGAAGCTTTCCTGGAAGGCATCTTCACTTCTAAGACAGACACCTGGTAAATACTTCACTTTAATCCTGGTCTGTGGAATTGGCTTCATAGCTGCTGAGAAGTCCATTCAAAGTATTCAGGAGACTTATTCCCAGCTACCTGCAGATAGGATTACATTTTTAAAGATGAACAAAAGTGGCAGGGACTGTTGTGGCGGAAACAATATTTTGCTAGCACTCTGTCCATAAATAATAGGAGGGTTGGTTGGGAAGCAATGGAAGCCACTGGGATAAAGCGCTTTGATAGTGCTAACCAAAAGGATAATACTCAGGATTCATTCACGCTAGGTCCTTTGGAGTGCTGCTTTGGGAGATTTTCTCATTGGGCTATATGCCTTATCCATGCAAAACCAACCAGGAAGTCTTAGAGTTTGTTACCAGTGGAGGAAGAATGGACCCTCCCAAGAACTGCCCTGGGCCTGTGTGAGTATGACTGCTTTATTCAATAAAATGGGGGACATTCAGAAAACAATCAAGATTGTATTTAATAGGGTTAAACTCTTTAAAGTTTAGGATTATCAAAACTGTACCAATTTAGGTAAATGTTATGCTTACTACCTACCCACATTGGAGAATATACAGTACACACACAGAGAGAGAGGGAGAGGAGGAGAGAGAAATCAGCTTTATATTTTCCTTAAAAGCATTAGAATCTTCTAAATGAGCAAGGAGAGAGTAAAAAAAAAAAAAAGGAAGACTGTGGCTGATTTCCTATTGTAGCTGGTTGAAAGTTACTTTTTGTTGTAAAGTTATGGACATGGCCCCCTATTTATCATCTGAACATTTCCTTATGGTATTAGTGCATGTGAATCATTTTGGAGATCTCCTGAGGGTATGAGCAACATTGCTTCACTGGACTGTTATTTAAAGTCCCTCTGAAACCTCATCTTCTCTAATAAAAGGGAAATCTTCCTCCCTTCACTTGTTTGAGAGAAATTATTCTTTTTTCCAATTTCTTCTCCAAGCTATCGGATCATGACACAATGCTGGCAGCACAGTCCTGAATACCGTCCAAATTTCTCTACAATCCTGGAAAGGATCAAGTACTGCACCCAAGTAAGTGGTCTTCTTATGCAAAATAGCTGACTTATTCCTGCTTTACTCTTTATACACTGCTTCATTTTTCAGGACCCTCACTCACTCGTGATCATATGACCCTGATTATTGGCCAAACTAATTTTGATTGTCTTCTGAACTCTTATTTGTCGTCTTCCTCACTCCCACCCTACCCATCTACAACCCCACAAATCCTTGCATCCTGATGAGGTTTTCTGAAGAATTAGAGATTTTTTTAATATTCAGAGGCACAATAGATTATAATCAAAAATTAATGATACATTCTTCACTTCTGGGAAATGTTAAGAAAAGAAAGAGTCGAGCACACGTACACATGTTTACTGCCTCAATTAATCATCATCTCTCTTCCAGAGCATATATGTGGAGATTCTCAGTCATCCAGATTATGGTTGTCCCAAAGGTATTTTTTCAAAAGGCAACTAGACTTTCTTGTTTTTTCCTTGGAGACATCTCGCTTCTCATCCAAGAAGCTTCTTCAGTTCACCATTCACCATATTCAGTTCACCATTCAATCAGAACTGAAGAAGCTTCTTGGATGAGAAGTGAAATGTCTTCAAGAAAAAAACAAGAAAGCCCAGTTGCCTTTGGAAAAAGCAGTCTTGGGACTTCCAAAGCATCTTTTCTAAGCTAAGTAAGACCATGTATCTATGGATTTTGTTTAGTTTGGTCTTGTGCAACTCTGTGAGAGAGTGTCTGCTAAATGCTTTAACAAAGAATAGCACAAGAAATCCAATATCTTGGTTTGTCTTTTAGGACCCTGACGTGATCCATACTGAATTGCCCATTGAATGCAGCCCCACACCAGAGGATGAAGGAAGCACTGTGCTACATCCAAATAGCAACACAGGGATAGTTCCTTTGCTTGGGAATCAGTGCCCTCAGATAAGTCACCAAGCATTTGAAGAACATGATTCTGGGAACAAATATGGACAATGTCCCCAGGAGCTATTAGTGGAGAACCTGAGTAACTGGAGAGCAAGAGGACCTAGCTTACCACGTTTCAACTATTCCAGCAGTGGGGCTTGGGCTCAATCAGTCTTAAACCAGAAACTGGATTCCACAAGTCAGCCAGCACATAAGTTGAAGAACAAAACCAAAAACCTTTGGAACCCAACATATGGATCCTGGGTCATGGAGAATAATAGCCAATCCAGTCCCAGCTCTAAACTCAACACAATGCAAGAGCGAGAAGATTCAGGATTTGATGGGAATTATAGTCCCTCCCCTAGTTCTCGGGCATCGCCTTCATCTCCAAGTCAGAACCATTCTCCTCACATTGATATTGGTGGGATTGAACTGGTGAAGCTGCAGAATTTCCCTTGTGGCAATGTGAATTATGCTTATGATGACCTCTGTTATGAAATAGGTCACCCTTCACCTTTGTCTGTAGAGCCAGCCACAGTCATGAGGAGTGGAAGTCTGCACAGGGATAGCAAGCTTGTTTTCAAGACAGAGAAAACCTCAAGGGAGAGAGATTCTGGTCTCTCCTTGTCTGATGATCTGAACGTTACTCCTATATAACAGGGGATGCTGAAGAATCATATCTTCAACTTTGGGTACGGCTGCAAGAGCAATTAAAATGTCCTCCATCCCTATTCTTAAATTGGGTGGATTAATATCGCTCTCTGGCCTTCCTTTCCTATGAATGCCCAATGAAGCAGTTCAAAATGTAACATTGGTTCCAATCTATTAAATTCATGGTTACGGAAAGAAATGATGTCCTTGTTACAGTGGTTCAGGGCTTAGTTGGAAATGGTCATACCCAATCACCTCTAATAAAAATTATCTATATCATAAAACAGAATATGTAAGAAATGGCAAAACCAATCATTACCGGTTTAGACCAGTGGTCTGTAAATTATTGTACTTTCCAACTGATTTATCAAAGTACTATATGGGTAATTAAATATACTTCGTTTACTTAAGGCACTATGGCCCAAAGTGAATGGTAACAAAGAAGCTAGATTAAGGAAGGACAGAAATTATCTGTTTTCTGCAGAAAAAGCACAGAAAACAAATAAAAGGAGTGTAAAGGAGCAAACAGAATTGAGGCCTTCCTTCTCATTACTGAAAATGGTTTTGCCTCACAAAGTCCAACTTAGATCTCTGGAATCAGAATTATTCCTCATTAGTTATAGCTCAGTGGGGTATATGCTTTTAATGGACCTCCCAAGACACCCGTAATCCACAAGCAGTCTGTGTTCAATAGTAGCAACTCATGCTTCAGTAGAGGTCTTTTTTGTAGGAATACACACATAATAATGTAAATTATTTGAAGGTGAACCATAGCCAAGTTAGTTCCTTAAAACAGTATCAACAAAAAAGCATTTTAATTTTCAAGACAATCTTGCCCTATTAAGTATAATTTGGTCTCAAATTTTATCATCTAATAGTTGTTGGTGCTATTAAGGAATGCCGGTAAAATTCCAGACCAAGTGCTAGATGCATTCTTGAAAATTAAGGAGTTATTATTTATGTTCACTATTATCAAGTTCAGAGCAGGGCTGAGGGGCAGAAAAAGGTATTTAGAAGCAGCATGAATTTATTAGGCAATATAACTTTTTAAATAATAAATCTTTATAGAAAATTCCATTTTAGCCCAAGTCATTTCATGGATGCATTACTGTTTTACACAAGGTAACTTTGAGTGTGTTTCACTGCAGGGAATCAATACAGAGTTTAGAGCTGTCAATGGATTCAGAGGACTGTGTACAGTATCTCCATGTACCTGATGTATAAACTGGATAGATGCTTAAAAGACATGTTCAAGGCTATATACTTTACTCTTTTTTAGAATCAGTCTTGCTGTATCTATTTTATGTTACAGTTCTCCAGCTGAAAGGTAAAGTCTTCAGAAGATGTTCAGTATTGTTCTGTTATCAGTTTTTGAGCTTAGCTAAGCTTTTCTCTTGGACTTGGTTTAGTGACCATGGTCTAGATAAGAGGTTTCCTGACATTTCTATGGCAACTGTGGCTGGGATTTTCAGAGGGTACACAGACCACCTTGTCTGTGAAGATGCCAGCCACAAGAGCAAGTGAAACATCAGGAAATTTATTGTCAAGACCACAGTTACTAAACTTTGAAATCCAAGTATCTGCTCAACAAATACTGGCTGTAAAAGCTTACACCAGTATATTTTTGTCTTAAGAATTTAGTGTAACGTGCAAATTATAGGTATATGTTATGTTTGTATGTCATTTTAATCATAATACCTATAATAATCTGCCTTATTGGCGGTAATGGACTTCTTTCCACAAACTCCCAGAGATTTTTAACCCCCAAAACATCAGAATCATGAAGTAAGGCCTAAGTAATTCATTGGTTTAGCGCAGCAAGAGTAGAAAGTTTTCTTAAGACCACTGTTAGAACCTTATTTAGCAAAATTAACGATTATGAAACATTTCCCACAGATCTTTAATACCATTTTAGAAAAATAAAGTCCTTATTGTTAGTGCACAGTGCTTTTATTTTGTATCTCTATAATCTATGTGGCTATACAGTTTCTCACTGGATCCCAAGAGCCTGGTTGCACTTCTTATCTTCTCATGACTTGTTATGGCTTGCAGTGCTATCTTATTAGTTTACTTTGATCCAGTCATAATTTGATCTACCATCCTGTTCTGACATTCCTTTTCTTCAGTAGCCTAGAGAAGAATTGCTTATTACTTCATCCTTTTTCACCAAGGATTTGGATTACCTTTAAGGATGGGAATGCTGTTTGCCATCTTACTCTTTATGGTCATGCTTCTATGCAATTTTAAATCATATTAAGGTATAAATCTACATGCAACAGAGATATAAAGGCAGCCTAATACGGCTCTTTAGTCTTTATTATTCAGAACTATTTTCCATGGATGCTAATGGATCAAATACTCCCCAAAAATTGTAATTTCTCAGCAGACGTAGAGTCAATTCCAGATTCAGGTCTATTAAGGCATCTGTGTATTTGAAGGGTACAATTTGGGTCAGTCACTGGGACCAGAGGTTTGGTCTTCCAAGCTTTCAGACTCGTGCTGGAGCCCATCCTCAGGGAACTTTCCTCTCATCAGAATGTGTCACACGTTGTGGTGAGAAGGAAGTTCCCTGAGGATTCCAGCCCAAGTCCAAAACTCAGAAGACTAAACCTCTGGTCCCAGATTGGATCCTGCAACGTTATCTTGGGACACCAATATTTGCCTTCATTATAATTATTATAATACTTTATTTGTAATTATTTCATCTCCCTCCAGCTTCTAAAGAGTCCTTTGGAAGAAAAATTATGGTAACAGCATGTGTAGAATAAGATTATAAATGGAAAAAGAGAGATTGACTCTTCATAAAATTCCATACTAAGGCAAGCCTATTGTGCAATAAAAGCCTTATCTGGAATACTCTCTGGTCATGTTTAGAACAGAGCAACTACATTACCTATGGCATTAAGCTTACGTTAATTTAAATGGGATTCCTCTGGAATAAATAAATTGCTATTTGGAAATAGCAATACCAATCCCCCTACAATGCTTGGAACAGCACTATATTCTTTCATAGCTTTTTTCTGATACAATAAAAGTAACTGTGAAAAGATAAATCCTTTCAGTTGCATCACTAGAATATACATATATTTCTGTGTGTATCTTGGCATTATGTTAACTGAAGAATGGGATTGCTCAGTCACAAATGTTTATTACTTCATTGTTTTAAGAAAAAAGAAACCCATTATTATTCACTCCGCATAATGTCCCATCACTTCAAAAAGAAAAAAAAGCATTATTGAAATCATCTTATTAGCCCTGCCTATTTTCAATCAAGAGATGTTAATGAGAAAATATGGATGATGCTGTCAGTCCCAGGAGGACGTAAACCAGAACAGGAAGTCAGCTCCACAGGCAGATTAAAACTACTTTTATTGAAATTAGCTATAAAAACAGAAACTTGCAAGACAATTGTTCTGTACCTCCTCCTCCTAGGTCAGCAAATTAAGAAGGCACATGCCTGAGTCGCTTCTGAATGTCATCCAATTGTGGTCTTGAAAAACTTCAATCCCTTTTGCCTAGACCAGTGCTTAAACTTTTTTCTCTCATGGCATCTTCCCACTTTTAAAAATGATGGGGAAAACCGAAAGAGCTTTTGTTTGTATGGGTTATATTTAAAAATTAGAGTTGGCACATTCACTGCTGCTACTGCTTCTCACAATCGTTTGAGGAGATTTTAATGTTGTGTTATCTTTCAATGTAAGATGGCATATAATTTTGACCTTCTGAACCCTTGATAAGGTCTTGGGGACCTCAAGAGGACCTCACTTTAACAGGCATTGGCCTTAAGGCAATGTATCTTGCATATCTCCATAATCAGAGACATCTTTGTTTCTCCCTATGGATTGACCTAGTGTTTCAGGATATCATTTTTAACTAGGCCAGAAGGGTGGGAGGGATTTTTTTCTGTTCCAGGCTCCGACTGTTGGGGAGATACACTGATATGTCAGGTTTGCTGTTACCATCCCACCTCATTCCAAGAAAGAAAAATCTCAACCTCAGCCCAAAAGTAGAGCAATAGTAAAGCATGTGCAGTTTCCAACACTGTTAACACCCCTACATACTTATTGGAGAAAGGAGGTTAGCCCAACCAGTATGCTGGTCTCAGTGCATACTTTTTCCCTTGTAAGGATAAGGAGTGTTGTTTTCAAGAAAAAAAGAAGAAACAAAACAGAGAATCTCTCTTGTGCTTCTGATAAGAGTTTTAGAACTTCAGGAGTATCACTTCCTTTTATAGTTCCTCTTCCCACCACTTGTATCAATGGCAATATATTCTTCCACTTAAAAAATATATTGTGCAATAGTATCCACTAATAATAAAACCTTTCCTTCTCCACTATGGGTCTGAGGAAAATACTGCGAATCCCGAAGATTCTTTGTTTTCTTGAATACTACTATTGTGAATGCATTTATCTAATTTGACATTCATCTGTCCCCAGTAAAGAAAGAGACATGAAACCAAGAACAGGAGGACATCTAATATAAAAATTTATTGAACATGGTTTTAATTATATTTATTTGTTATAGCACATTTTGACTACTCAGGTTCTTAAACCCATACAATTAGGATACCCAAATTCTTCACACTGTAGTGTTTGGCACAACATTATCTATAAATGAAAAACTTTTTGTATGCTAGTAGTAACAAAACTAGAGTTGTAGTTAAAGTCAACTTGGCTATCTGAAAGCATAATTTCTCATCATGAATGATTCATAGAATTCAGCAGGAGAGGATCCAGCTTTTTCTATTTAAAATCCACAATTCTAAATTCTCAATGGATTGTAAAACTCTTTTAAGTACAAAATTATTTGCCATTCTCTATATTGCACTTTTCTTTTCAACTCCTAAGTAAATGCATCGCAACAATATATGGAGTTCCAGAACAACCCTGTGTGAAAAGCATGTCTACTTTCTAAAGAAGGAAGAAACATTTCTTGGAAGGTGTAAGGAGAGATAAATGTTTGTGGCACTGAATTTGAAGTAATTTTCAGTGTGTTATTTTCCTCACTGAAACTTATGACAACTGTTTCTTTTAAAAGGTGATGGGAAACTAAAATGTATTTCATAAAATTTCCTTGATCAGGAACTTTTTAGAAACTATCTGTTTCTCCCAGATAGCCCTAAAGACCACATTTTAATAAAACAGGTAAAAGGCACCAGAGAAGATAACTATGGTCAAATATGGTAGGCCAATCCTACCACAGAGAGTTTGGAAAGATCGGGATAAAAAGAAGAGAAATTAGAAAAGACAAAAGCTTTGTGAGAGTTTGGAAAGATCGGGATAAAAAGAAGAGAAATTAGAAAAGACAAAAGCTTTGTGTATTATTATATATCTATAGCCTGAGTAATAACTAGTCAGAAACTACAGATTGGCTATCAGATCTTAGATGGAGAGGCAACTTAGGATGATGATTAAAAAAAAATAGCAGAAGGCAACAAACTCAGAGAGCCTTTGAACAGACAGTGGCAGGTAACAGATTGTCAGATGCAAAATTTATACAGTATCTTAGGCAGAGAAGGAGAGTCTCAATACATAAGTACAGAGAAATACCTAAATATTTCTAAACTCTCAAAACCAAAACTGGAGGTTAACTAAAACATTTTCTGAGAGGAAAAGGGGGGATCTATGGAGCTTTATAGTGTTATCTACCATGACACTGAAGATGAAATTTGACAAGATTCTATTTTAAACTCTTCCCTTGAAACTTCTACTAGGAATTAGTATCATAGTGATACTATGGATTTCTTCCAGTTGCTTGAAATTAACCAACGATGTTGAAACGCATAATCTTAAACACTTGCAGTGCATCAAGATACCATCTGCATATCCCTCTAACAATCCATCATTTGGAAAACCCTAGTCTAAAGAAAATGGAAACAAAATTATTCCCAAGCCACTTTTGCTAGCTAGTTCCATGAAGTTCTACCTAATAGTGTTACAGCATCTCTGCATCTGGACATTCCCTTGACATACAATCTGGCTGGGATGCATTTCAAACAACAACGTTCCAGGTCTTGGCAAATCCAGACTGCCATTTTTTTCAGAGGCAGCTAAAATGCAGATTTTATTTATTTATTTCATTCTTCGCTTTTCAATGGGAGAGCAGCTGCCTGCCATGCTCCTGCATCACCCCCAAGAAAGAGTTAAGCATTGGCTCTTGATGGAAGAAACTGAAGAAAGGTGCTTTGGGGCAACGATAGGCTTGGAATGCTTTGAAAATGGAATGGAAAGTCACGAAGTTTATTATAAAACTTTCTGGTGTCCTGAGCTTTTTCTCAACATGTATAAGAAGCAGCAATATATAAATGAGTTGTTTTCATTTTTTTAAAAACCAAATAACTTTCAGGCTGAAATACATTTTTAAATAATTTTGTTCCAAATCATAATTTCCAATCCCGTATCTAATTATTATACAAAATATTACATCCAGGTAATCCTCTATCAACTTCATTTTTTAAAAAATAAACTACATATATAAAAATATATTTAGTACCATTTTTAAAAATTCTGGCCAATTACAAGTTTAATCTAAAATTAGTTATTTCAGAAGATTCTCACGTTACACTCAGGGGTTGCTGTGAAAGTTTAAAAACTGTGAACAGCAATTTTAAATTCTTAACCAAATGATGGTTGTGCCTGGATGGCTTCAATTTATTGAACAAAGAATTTACCTGTAAATAAGTGAGGGTTTATTTTATCTGCTTTTTAGTGTACATCAGAGCCTTCTAGTTTCTTTGCACCATGAAATAGCAAAATATTTATATCATCTCATCCATTCTGCAATTAGACCAAAAGAGACACGGAGATGAAAGAATTAAAGAGTGGCTGAAACTGACTTGCGAGTCTGCTGAAGCTGACAAGCAAATGGGAGGCCATTTTTTTTAATTAATGCTCATCAGACTATCTACAGCAGTGGCCAACCTTTTGGGCTCCAGAGACTGATTCCGTGGAAGAAGTTTTTTCCGTGGATCAGAGGGGGTGTGGTTTCGCATGCTGCCTGCATCCCGTGGACGGGGTTTCATTTGTTTGCGCGGCCCGGTTTTTGGCATGCCGTGGCCTGGTACCAGTCCATGAACTGGGAGGGTTGGGGACCCCTGGTCTACAGGAAGAGTGGAGAAACACAGTGCTCTAACATTTAATGTGTAGTCTCCAGAACCTCCCAAAGTGAGTGAAGCTGAATTTTAAGCCCATTTTTTCAATTTAATGTTACCAGTCACCAACTGCAACATCAGGACAATAAACAATTATTTTTTCCTTAAAGCCTTGGGACTTTAAGGGGAGAAGTAGATGCCATTTCTAAAATTTCTAAGAAATGGCAAGTAGATGCCATTTCTAAAACCAGAAAACTGGGTCACATTTTCAGCTTTGCCTACTTAGTGAAGTCCCTAAGGATGACAAAGGTTCTCCTCTGCTGTTCTATGGAGAAAAGGTATTTAAATACTATGTCAAACAAAAATTAGCCTCAAATATTTGAAAAGCTGAAAAGTATTTGGGCAGCTCTAGCCATTAAGATAACACTAACATGCTACAGAGCTACAGAGAAGGTCACAGAAATGGAGCCACAGAGGTATGATGGTCACCCAACTGGTACATAAGGATTACTTTTTTCTTCCTCCGTTATTGAAGAGAAGATATCTTCAAGTTTGCTATAGGGCCTAAGAGAACTCTAAGCAAGCACACACAAAGCCTTGAATCACAATAGCAATAGCATAGGGCAAATGTTAGGTCACAAAATCACAATTTATATGGCTAGATTGTAGCAAACAGGAGAATATACTCTGTAAAATTAGTCCGTCTTAATTTTTGATCAGTGTGAATTCAAGCCTACCTCAAATCACAAGATCCAGGAATTAATTTTGCATGGTTTCTCTTTTGTTGCGTTCACTTCCTAAGCCTTTATCCAAACAATCAATCAATTAAATATACCAGATTTAACTGATGTACCAAGTGGATTTTTAACACAAAGCCTAGACATCAAAAATCTGAAACACCCCCACCCAAACATTCTGCTTGATAATTTTTCCCTTATACCTTGCAAAAGCCTGCTAGTAGACTGTTTTATCACTGAGTGACAAGGCTGAAGGCTTAGTCCCTGGATGTGAAAAAAGTCTGCATCAACTAGATACATTAATAATTGTTTCATTTCATAAACTGAATCATTGAAATAGGATCCCACAAACATTCAAATACATAGTGACTGATTAGGTGCCACTTCTGTATTCACACACACCAAAGTCACTGAATTTATCCTGAAGCCAAATATCTTAAAATACATGGCTCTTCTTTGTCTCTACAATTTCTTGGATTACAAGAATCTTAAATTTAGGAGCCTTAAAATCAGTCTCAGGCTATCTTTAAACATGTTAGCAATTAGAGACATTAATGCAATTAGATAGGAACCAAACTCTTTAGATGAGAACCAACATTTTAGCTTTTACAATTGTTAACCATCTCTACCACAGGGAGTCAAACACACAGAGACAGTTACCCACTAATTCTGAAACAGAATAAATATGGCTATTCATGTCCTTTGCATGAATTGATTTGATTTCAATTATACCCGGAGTTCTTTATATATGGCAACTTAAAAATCTATCTATACATAGATGTGAGCAAGTTAAACAGGTTAATTTGGTATTCAATGTTTGGAAGGGGTAGTTGTATTGACAAAGTGCATAATATTTTTGCAGGAACGGGAAAGGGGGAAAAACTAATTCAAAGGAAACATGGCTTAGCAAAGAAAGAGAAAGTTAAGACAGGGTGGATAGGATCAAGAGTAAATTCTTGCATTGTCTGTGAGATGCCATTTGGTTTCTGAAGCTTCAGCAGCATTCTGTGCATATTTTCAATTTTTTTTCTGTACAAGAATAGAAACTAGAGTATTTGTTTTAAAAAAAGGAAAACTATGAATCTATATATTCTGCACCAAGTTCCAAGATGTGTTGCACATATGCGAACACGGGAATATTTACAGTGTAAACGCTGGAGAAAGGAGGGAAGTCTGCTTGTTGTTCTTGAAGATTTCTTCTTTGAAGGAGATCTCTGATATATGTATTTTTTTTACTCTAAGCCCAAGGTCAATAAACAGCAATACTGAATTACTTGGTTTACGTGTAAGTAAATGTTCTGATCATCATTCAAATGTTCGCAATCATCCTATTTCTTGCATAAATCATATGTTTGCTTGGTGCATTCAAGATTAGCTTCTGAACTGTTTAGGTTTCTTGGTTGGTTAGGAATTACATCTTTTTTTGCTGAAGTCTTCCATATTCCAGACGCCTCCAAGGTCCTGGAAGAATTTTAAAAGGCTTCGGAGGGAGCAATTCTAGAAAAGTTAGCAACTTCACGTTAGTATTTCTCATCTCTCCAACATACTTTCTAAGATATCAATTAAATTGTCCAATCCAAATAAATATCCATCTTCCCGGTTCCCTTCTTGCCAAGGAATCCTGTGATCCAAGATTTGCCCATCCGGAAGAAAGGTAGTCTTTCCAAAATCAATGAGCCACACATTGGCATGTTCACTTTCATCATGCACAAATAAGAGTGAACTTCCAATTACCTACAGAAAATAGAAAGAGACAAAGATGAAGGCCAAAACCTAATTTATTAAATTTCCTGAAACCTGCTGTTACATGTAAATATTGGCTGATTGTAATTCCAGTCTCCATATACAGGTAGTCCTTGAGTTATAACAGTTCACTTAGTGACCATTCAAAGTTACAACAGCACTGAAGAAGTGACTTCTGACTGTTTTTCACACTTACAACCATTGCAGCATGGTCATGTGATCAAAATTTGGATGCTTGGCAACTGATTTATGACAATTGTGGTGTCCCAGGGTCATGGAATCACTTTTTGTGACCTTCTGACAAGCAAAGTCAATGGGGAAGCCAGATTCCCTTAACAACCATATTACTAACAGCTGCAATGATTCATTTAACAACTGCGGAAAGAAAGGTTGTGAAATGAGTTGAAACTCACTTAATGAATGTCTCGCTTAGCAACATGAATTCTGGGCTCAACAGAACCAACACACAACCATCTGCGTGGTCTGTACAGCAAACACTTATCTTGATAGATAACTGGATTTTGTGGGCTTGATTTATTTATTTATCCAATTTTCAGGCTGCCCAACTTCTTAGCAACTTACAAATTAAAAAAAAAAAATTCCCACCCAGTATATAGAAAAAGACATCATAGCCCACCAGAGGAACAATACAACTAACTATAAAACCAAACTTAAATAATGGAGACTCCACAACCAATGTATCCCAGAGCTGTGAAAACAATCAAGTTTTAGTGATTTCCTGAACATCATTAGGGTGGGATCCATATATATCTCTGGAAGTATGCAGACAGCAACCTCTGTTAAGAGAGAAGGCCCACTTCCTGGTTTTTTTAAGATGATATGGCTTATTGTAAAGCAGGTAATGGTAGACAATTGCTTAATTCATACATGAAACAGCCATGAACAATATTTACCGGGATTATTTTATATTTACTAGTTTAGTTTGAACTTCAAGATGAAAAAAGGAGCATACAGTATAAAGGGTATCTTAATATCTTTCACCTAAATATTATAGATACAGAGCTAATTAGCCAATATTGTTGAAAGCAATGGGTTGAAGGCAATAGAGATCTTTCAGTTTCTTGTACTAGATACAAGGGAGCTTATTCAGGCATACATTTCAGTTTTTGAAGCCACAGCCATTAAGAGATTCATGAATTGGCTCACAAATTTGGATTCCTTGCATATGTATCAGACCTCTTTTGTAACAAGCACAAAGGCTTGACTATATGCTGTTTCAGCATGCCGTTCCCAGCTTTTTTTCCCTGAACTCCATCACAATTTGGTTTCAGGGTGATTCACAGAAAAAGAAGTTTTTATATTGGAAAAAAATGCTGGAACTAGATGACCTTCACATCACATTTTAGCACATTCGTATTTAAACTTTCTTGTTTATTTATCTTGTTTAAACTTTCTTGTTTTAAATGAGGTGGCTGGATGGAGTCCCTGAAGCAGTCGTTGTGAGCTTAAATGGACTCCGGGGGATGGTAGAGGACAGGACGGCCTGGAGGAACGTTGTCCATGGGGTCGCGATGGGTCGGACATGACTTCGCAACTAACAACAACAACAATTTAAACTTTTGTGCAATTATTGAATAGAAGCAGATAATATACAGGTAATCCTTGACTTACGACCCCAATTGAGCCCAAAATTTATGTTGCTAAGCAACACATTTGTTAAGTGAGGTTTGCTCCATTTTATGACCCTTCTTGCCACAGTTAAGTGAATCACTGCAGTTGTTAAGGTAGTAACACAGTTGTTAATGAACTCTGGTTTATCCACTAACTTTGCTCGTCAGAAGGTCACAAGATTGATCACACGACCCCAGAAAACTACAACTGTCATAAATGTGAGACAATTGCCAACAATCTTAATTTTGATCACGTGACCATGGGAATGCTGTAACGGTTGTAAGTATGAAAAATGGTCAGAAGTCACTTTTTTCAGTGATGTTGTAACTTTGAATGGTCACTAAATGGCCTGTTATAAGTCAAGGACAACCTATACATGGATGTTTAATTAAATATACCACTACTTACTAGAGCAATCAGAGCAACTCACCTCATGTTGCTTAAAGAAGACAGAAGACTCAAGGATGCCACGAATTTCACGCAGACGCTTTAAATATTTTCTCTGTCCAAAATAGAACAGAAACAGTGAATCACTTAAAAGTATTTCTGCTGCACAGGCAAAAGGAAAATTAACACAATAGTGGGGGGAAAAACATCAGAAGAAACATCAGAAAAAACATCCAATTGTCATAGGAGCTGTGGTGGTGCAGTGGTTAGAACGCAGTACTGCAGACTACTCTGCAGCAGTTTGGCTGATCGAATCCCACCAGGCTCCGGGTTGACTGAGCCTTCCATCCTTCGAAGGTTGGTAAAATGAGAACCCAGATTGTTGGGGGCAATATGCTGATTCTGTAAACCGCTTAGAGAGAGCTGTAAAACACTGATAAGCGGTATATAAATCTAATGCTATTGCTATTGAGCCATCGGAGATACAGTCTACCAACAATCTTGCAGAAACCTAATTCCTGACTGCGGGGTTGAAATATTTGCTACCCATCCCAGAGCTGGAAGAAAACTATAACAGAATGTCCATCCTGCCAATCCCAATATTCTCTTTCTATCAGCTCTTTTTCACCACCTTTGATGCAATAGTGTCACTCTTGAACCTGCTAGCCTCCGTTAGCAGGAGGCCTTACATTTTGCATAAACTGAGTAGTGTAATCAATATACTGGTGACCCTTTGCTTCAAATTTCCATAAACAATCTGATCGAGTAGTTTCATATATAACAAGATGGAATCTGCAGTTTCCCAGCCTCATCTTCTGCACCTGCTCTTCACGTAATATTAGATATATTGCACAAAAGTGGATCAGGTAGCCAAGCAATATAATATATAAAAAGTTCATCAAAAGCTGAAGAGGATGACAAAAGAATTCAAGGTGATCAAGCGTTTTCATTCAGCCAGGCCCAAAATTCAAGAAAGCTCAGATATTCTTGGACTCAGACCTAACAACGAACTTGAATAGACTTACCTAGTATATTTGACACCCAAAAATATTGTTTTTAATTATTTATTAAAATAATATTTAACATCCCCTTCCTCTATCACTGAGACCCAGTATGGTATAGTAGTTAAAGCATTAAGTTATAAAATAGGATACTGTTTGGTTCTAGTCCTGTGTTAGGCACAGAGCTTGCTTTGTGACCTTGGGCTGATCAGACACTCTCAGCCCTAAGGAAGAGGCAGTGGCAAGCCAGTTTTGAAAAATGTTGGCAAGACAATTAGAAGGGAAAGTTAAATTAAAACTGAATGAAGGCATACATTGTCTATGGAGATTCTCAGTCATACAGGTCATGGTTGTCCCAAAGGTGCTTTTTCAAGAAGCAATTTTCTGGTTTTTCTTTGAAGACATTTTGCTTCTCATCCAAGAAGCTTCTTCAACTCTGACTTGAAGACACACATTTTTTTTCTCTGCCACTGCTGCACCATTACCACCATCACCATCATTATACAATTGACTGGCACGCTAGCAGAAGCGACAACACTGTACTCCTGCTAATTTGCTCTTCATCTTTGGCAGCACCTGTCTCTTATAGCCTGTACCCGGGACAGACCAGACGACCCCATTCCACCCTGATATGACTGGTTTAAAATAAAAATTTGAAGAGATTTTTTAAAAAAATCTTAAGATCTCTTTTGATGGTAATAATGGCATCCTGGCTCCCTGTGAGAAATCATCCACAAAATCCCACATCTGTTTGGGTAATTCCTTTTTGTAAGTAAGCCCTAATCAAGAATTAAAACTGCTATCCCAAACTTCCATGCTTAGCTTACCAATATAGTTGTGTTTCCCTTAATGAATTCCACAAAAACCTGGAAAACCTGTTCTCGTGTCTTTGTTGTCTTGAAGTTGGTATTACAAGTCCCATCAGCCTTCTGTAAATATTAAAAAGGTGGGGGAAGTCATTCTGCAGGCAGTGGAAAGAAGAAACCAGGAAAGAGGCTAAAGAAAGGAGGAAGTCTCAAACAATATACTCAAACACTGGACCCAGGACATACCCACATGGAGAACTCTTCTTTTGACGCAACTCCAAGTAGCTCCATTAATATGGCAAAACTAGTTGTGTATATTATCCACTAAAATCTACTTCTTACAGCGTAACTGATTACTAATCCTCCCAACTAAAAAGAGTCAGTTTGGTCAAGAGATTAAAGTACCAAGCTAGAAATCTGAAGACCGTGAGTTCTAATCCCACCTTAGGTCCAAGTCAGTGGGATGACCTTGGCTATTCATTCTCTCTTGGCCCTAAGGAAGATTGAGGCAATGGACATCCCCTCCTGAAATCTTGCCAAGAAAATTTCAGGGACTTGTCCAGTCAATTGCCAGGAGTCAACATTGACTTGAAGGTGCACATAGACATACACAGAATCCTTCCTAGCCTGATATAGTCCCAATGCATACACTGACAGATATAGCTACAATTCAGTCCCCCAGAAGATGGGGTTAAACTGTTGCACTGCAAACATCAAGTTCAAATTGACACTATCATGAAACTTCCTGGAAGACCCTGGCTCACTCACATACTCAGACTAATCTCTCTTGCAAAAGTGGGAACAGGGAAGGGTAGGGTTAAGAACCTAAGAAGAAAGACAAGAGAAATGTAGTAAGACATATAGGCAAAAACTATCTTTCTGTGATACAAGATATATTTTGGAATATTATTTTATTTTATTTATACGTCGCCCATCTCACTATCCAGAGCGATAGTGATACTGAGTCAGTAATTACAAGAGTCATGGTTAAAAGTTGATTCACTGGAATAATCCCTTTAGCCTGAACTTTTTCAAGTCCCATTTATTTCAACGAGTTTGCCCTTAAGTGTAATTCTGCATTCAGTTCATTAGAAAGGGACTGGTTAGCATTTAGAGAAAGAATACTGCAGCTTAAAGCCAATATTTCTGTCTGTGAAATATGCAAGAATTTTTTTTTTAGAAAAAAACGTGCATCTGTATGTATTCTCACGATTTCTGTAGATGAATGCCCAGTGAAATGTGACATTCTGTATATTCATACTGATGCAATTACTTCTGAGTAAAATCTATGGTAGATGGCAGGCATTCATCTACTACCCTCCCCTTTAATAGCTTCTCCTCCTTCAGAAGAAATACTTCTGCTCCAATAGGGTGAGTCTGGCATAGATCCAAATGCATGCGCCTGACAAGACACAAGGCACGTTATGCAACGGCTGGGCACATCGTGGGCAGAGAAATCTAGAAGAACTCCGATGAACTCAGTGAGTACAGTGAAAGAATTCTCTCTGCCTATTGCCAGATGGCACAGTAGCTATACATACCAGTATATAACTCATCATAGGGAGAAAAATATGACAGTACCCTCCAAATGATTTTGCTAACATCAAAGGCTGAGATGCCGGGAAGATGCCCAAAGAGAGAAAATCTTTTAGAATTATAAACCCATTCAACAGCATGAGAGCCAATGTGGTAATAAGGGCCAGAGTGACAACAGCAGTCAAGCACATAGTAGAGTGTGTGATACATAAATTTATTAATATCAAAGTTGACATTTTTAATTCAAGCTTCTAACACAGATGACTATTTCCCAGGCCAGAAACAATCGTATCATCCATGCCCTTTGCTTCTCCTTTTGATGGTGATGTTTGTTTTGTTGCTGTTGCTTTCCTTGATAAACCTAGTTCAGCTAGTTCATCTGATGCTTTATAAACTGTACAGAATATAATTTTCATCAGCCTTGTTTAATAGCCAATATAGCCAATGGCAAATAGCTGTAAAAACTGTAGTCCAAACCAGCTAAATATGCTGGTTTGCTAACGCACCATTATATGTGTGTGTTGATCTTTGTGTGTGAGAGAGATAGGGTTATATAGCTCAAGATACCTGCCTTGAGGACACTAGTATCAGCAACAGATGCTTTCCAGTCAAGTAAAATCTACATGTTTCTATTTCCTGCTGGCTTCTCATCCAATAACCAACCAGGCTCAGTCCTACATAGCTTCTGAGACCATTCACCGCCACCCAGGTGTGGCCATGAATGACACATTACTATGGAAGTTTCTGAAAAGCACACCAGAATGAATGCTTCAAACAGGAAAGGCTAGGGAAGATTTCTTACCTTTATCCCTTCGATCCTGAAACCCAGGCTAGCACTGGAGCTGATGGTCTCCCTCCATTGCATGTACCGAGGTTTGGTCACTGCATGATGTGTGTTCTCTTCAGCAGTGGGTGCCAAAAGGTCCACATCTATCATCTTCTTATACATATCTTTACGGAGCTTCGGTTTTTCTCGTGCTTTAGTCAATTCTTCCTCCAAGTATGTCCTACAAAAACAATGGGATGTTGAGCATCTCTCTAACTCTAGCAACTACAACAAAAGCTAGCTTTCATTTCATGCTGTCTATCCCATATAATGCACCATTCCAGTTTCAGGCAAAGAAAATTAACAACCAAAGTAGAGTTCTCTTTTCAAGATTATTTAGGTTAGGATCAGGGCAGCTACAGTATTGGTAGAAGAAAAAGGGCATCGCCAATGGGATTTTAGTTCTTCTTCAAGTCCAAGAAGATACCTTAAATCAAAAGAATCAGAATGACTTAAGATTTTATGTGAGGGGTCCATTACATGCTTTCCAAGTTTGTTGTTGATTTCTTGCAGATATTTCATTACCCAAAGTAGGTAACATCATTATTGTTTTGGATTTTTTCTCCCTTTCTTTTTCATAATATAAGAATTCTATATTGATTTTCTTTTTTATTATTGTGGATTTTCTAGATTGTGAACTGATTTGTGAACTTTATAGAAAAAAAGTATAAATGTGTATGTTTTTGTTGTTGTTAGTTGCGAAGTCGTGTCCGACCCATCGCAACCCCATGGACAATGTTCCTCCAGGCCTTCCTGTCCT
>JANHJO010005314.1:19461-51409 GCA_032468235.1 Pseudoxyrhopus heterurus | reverse complement strand
ACTGAAATGCTGACAATTTATTCATATGCACATCTTTATTAAAATGCTTTTATTGAGAGTGGATTTAATATTTAGGGTATTAATGCATCTAGCAAAGAAATACAATTTCAATAATGGTCCATCTTGAAGGTTCTCTATTTGTTACTTTGTAGCAGATGCTCGTGTTACTTCCTTGTTCTAGCTTGGTCTAATTATGTATTAGGAAATGTTTGTTATAAAAGCAGAGAAAATCTTGATAGTGAATTAAAGAGCAAGACTATGTTTTACATTCAATTTTCCAATAGTTGCCCACTAAATATACCTAATTTGTTCCTTATGTTCTTAAATTTTATATGTCTAGGCCAGTCTTTACACATTTTCTGAATTTCATATTTGATGCCATTAAGGTATGGCCTGTTCCAAAATTTGCATTTGGAAATGTCTGGATAACTAAATTACATATCTCAATTTTCTATTTTGTATTGGATAATCTATTCGATTCCATCTGGCACTATCCAAATAAAGGAAATTTAATTTACACCCCACTTTTCTCTAGAGCTCAGGTTGACTTAACCGAAGCTAATTCGTTTAACTCAGTAACTTGGTACTGTAGAGAAAGTGACTAGGTCAATTTTTTTTCATGGTTGAGATTCAAATTTGGTTTTCCTCATTAACTGTCACATAATATAACATTATGTAATATAACATATTAAGGGATGTGATAGCTCAGTGGCTAAGACGCTGAGCTTGTTGATCAGAAAGGTCAGCAGTTTGGTGGTTCGAATCCCTAGTGCTGTGTAATGGAGTGAACTCCCGTTACTTGTCCCAACTTCTGCCAACCTAGCAGTTCGAAAGCATGTAAAAATGCAAGTAGAAAAATAGGGACCACTTTTGTGGGAAGGTAACCGTTCCGTGCGCCTTCGGCGTTTAGTCATGCCGGCCACATGACCACAGACGTCTTAGGACAGCACTGGTTCAAGTATTCCTTCTCAATATAGTGACTCAGAAAACTTAACCAAAGAGCTATGTGATGTCTTCCCATGATGCTCAGTCATGAAACGTGAGAAACATTGAAATACTTGGTTCCACCTACAATTAAAATCCTCAAAAGCACTAGAAACGTCATAGTTTGTGGTAATATATGAGGGGATTGTTTTGGTATGCATGCAAATTGAAGGCTTTCTCCCTGTAATTGACAAAATCTGAGTTTAGAAAATGTAATTGGCTCCTATAAAACTGGCGATCTGCAATTATGTATATAGTATCAATAGGCAAGAACATACGTAGCTCAGGATTGAATTGTGCAGTCCTTTGTTCTCTGGTTCGCTTGCAGATACTTCATTACCCAATTAGAGGGTACCCAACACATAGCGAATGACGAGTCATTTTTGACAAATATTAGGTTTGAGAGCAACAGGATTAATTAATACATGAAATATTTGAACTAACAATATCATAGTAAATTGCGTGGGCAGGACTAGAAATTAGTTTCATTCAGATACGGGAAACACTTTCAAAAATACGAAGCTCCTGCCCTGTGTAGACACGCCTATTAGAGAAACAAATATCTGTCATATGCTCCCTTATAGAGATAAGTCCACTGTGTAGATGGGTACGTTTAGGATTCGCGTTATATCAAATATCAGTACAGAAGAGATGACAATGTTTGCTTCGATTTTGCAGTGAAACGTAGAACATTTCTATTTCTCAGTTGGTCCCAATTCCGGCCTTTGCCCGTAGCAACAAAGTATGAAGTTCAGCTGCTATGGATCACTCTACACGTTTTGTAGCTCTGCATGCTGATTGCGAAGCGAGAGGGAGTAGGTTTCGGTTGTGGTTGGTCTCGAGTTTTTTTTTGTAAAAGCCGCCCGGAAGTAGAGCTTCGGACGAGCTAGGGAGAAAACGGCCAAGTTAGAAGGGTGACTGGGCTTTCTCGAGGCTACCTGAACCATGGCGGGCACGGCGCTCAAGCGCTTAATGGCGGAGTACAAGCGTGAGTAGTTAGGCTTTGTGTGCGGAAACCGAGAGATCGGGGTGGTTTGACTGCCTCTCGGGTGACGCCGGCTGTTTTTCTAGCCCGGTCATGCGTTGACTCCTGGGCCCGTGGAAATGTCCTTACGACGGTTTTGCCTGGCACGGCGCAGGAAGGGGGGCGGGGGTTGCGTGTCTTACTATTGACGAGGAGGCTGATATGGGAGAGCAGGAGGCGGGCTTGACTGGTTTGGGCTGTCGCTCCTTTTTCACATATTCCCCCCCCTCCCCCACACTCCATTTTTTTTTTTTTGCCAAGTCAATTTTTAAACTAGAACAATGTTTTTCAAACTTGACAATTTTAAAATGTGTAAACGTCAGCTCTCACAATCCCCCAACCAGCCTGTTGCCAAGTGTGAAAAATATTGAACTGAGAAACAAAATAGAAGGCAGACGGAGAATTAAGCCGGAAAAATCCTGTGATTTTGGTTGTCAGCCCAGAAATTATCTTTCCTGATCTGCTCATTACTGGGGCGATTTAACATTAGAGGATAATATTCTTCTGCCTCTGGTCTGAGTGATAGAATAAATGCCATTAGGTCAGAGTCACTTGGAAGATTTTAACCAATTTGATTGCAACATTTAAGCCTGCTAGATATTGCGCGATGCTTTCAGATGTCAGGAATTCTTACATGAGGAAAGGTAGCATGCCGGGAGTTTAGTATATGTTACCTTCTTTACATGTAATTCTTTTTGCATACAAATTTATCTGAAAACTAGACAACCTATGAGATCATCTGGAAATTTCAGTTTCACAGCAGTAATGGGCCCTGTATATGTTATGCATTCTTTATGTTAATAGATTTGAGGTACCTTGATTTAAACAAAAATGTTGTGGCATAATGCACCAGGAGCAGGAGCTACTTCCAACTACCTGTTAGCTTCCCCAATGACTTCGTTTGTGGGAAGCTGGCAGAGAGTGTTGGAAATCATGTGACTGCAGAATACCATGGTGATGCTGCATGGCAGTGCAGTGGTGCAGCAGGGGCCAATACAAATCATTTGAAAATCCTTAAAATTTCAATTCCATGGGAATTATGGGTCCCTGTTTTTGGACACATTCTGTAAGTTTACCCATTTGAAGTACATTGATTCAAAAAAATTTGTTCTATGATACACTGTTTCAACCAATTGAAGGTTACAAACGATATACAAGGGAGTTTTAATAGGATATAGATGGCTGCTTTCTTTTTCATAAGGAAACAAATATGGAATTGTCTGGATTAGTACAGTACACTACTTTGCAATGTATAAACTGGTTGTTAAACTGCCTCTGCGTAGGACAGCTTGAAATGGTAAATGTAAAAAAAGAAAGTGGCATTTCATATAAATCAACAGAGATTATTCCCATATTAACTGATCCTCTGAGTGTAAAGTATGCTGACTGAACCAGCAACGTTTCCTGATTCAGGATTGAAGCGTAGTGGTGAAGCTTACAGTATGTTTTGATTACAGAACAGCCTAGCCTAAGATCAATCCTTTCCATCTTTTCACTAGTCTGAATCTTTGGAGAGTTTGTGTCATTCACCATGTGTTCTAACTGTTCATGGCAAGTTCCTAAGTATGTATGCACAAAGTAAATATGTGCAAAAGCAATAACTGTAATAGGAAACATTCTTTTATTGTTTCAGTTTCTTATTAAATAAACCAGAGCTAGGTAAATAAACTAAAGATAGCCTCCAGATGTTCAACTAACTTTTTGCAACATAAGCATTTGTGAAGGATAATGAGAAGTTTAGTCCAAAAATAATACCCGGAGAATTGTATATTAGCTAACTCTGAGGTAAATGGTAGAATGAAATTGACAAATGCAATGAACTCTGTATATTGTAACCTTGTTCAGTCTTGCCTTGAAATGTGGTTAACTATAAATATCAGAACTTCATGAAGGACAGTCATGTATCTATCAATTAACCATTAATCCATATGTATAGAGGGCCATGATTATTCAGTATAAAAAGGATAATTAAATGGTCTTTTGATTTGATGTTGCATCTTTTCCACTAGAGAGAGCAATAGCTCCTCTTTTCACTTTGGTTGGTGTTTCTCATTCTCCTTTTCACCTACCTTTCTATTTTTTCCTAGAAAATTATTGAGGAGCTAAATTTTTGGATGAAGATGAGACATTTGTTGTTAAAGATTTCACAAATCTAATAATTATCAATTAACAATATGTATGATAAATCAAAATTAATAGAAATGTGTTGTAAAAAGATTGTTTTTTAACATAACTTCAAAGAGAAAAAGCTTTTCCAGAATTTTTCAGACTATACTGCTACTGTAATTGTGCAGTCATGTGCATAATGGAGGAAGATTCAGTTTATGCTCATTGCATCCCACTCTCTTGGAAATGTATTTGGAAATACCCTCTTAAATTGTAGCCGTGTGTATTGTTCACTTTTATTGTAAAGATTTTCCTTTTTCTTAGTTGACCATTATTACTAGGCAGAATTATTAAGGTAATGTAAATTTCTTGGCCAACTGCTTGGCCAATTTTGTTTTTATGTTCTGAAAAGTATGAAGTATAAATAAATTAATATGGAAAATATTTATTTTTCATTTTAGAGTTGACTTTGAATCCTCCTGAAGGCATTGTAGCAGGTATGACATTCTATTTAAAAATATACCTGTATCTTGAAATTAGAAAGCCTATATTAACATAATATTTTTTTTAAATAGGGCCTATGAATGAAGAAAATTTCTTTGAGTGGGAAGCTTTGATAATGTAAGTTATTTGAATAGTGTACATTTAAATTATGGATGGACTTCCACTACTGAACATCATAAATTTAAAAATGATTTTGTGAATTTTCTAATAATCAGAATGTCAAATTTTAGAATTCTTCTGGAACAGTTCAAACTTTGTTTATCTGTCTATCCACATAAGTTACTGTTACGCTTCCAAGTTTATAGAGTTCTATAATGCACTAATTTTTTGTCTTAAGTCAAGATTTTGTAAGCCACCAACAGTTGGTGGCCCTAACAACTATAAGTAATAAGTAAACAAATAATAAAAGTTAGAATTTGCTGATCAAATAGATTTCATTTTGTTTGTTCATAAATGTTTGCATTGGTTTCTGCTACAATGTCTGAAAGAACCTTCAATGTTTATAGTATTATAAAAGCATTATACCGGTAATAGTTTATATAGCATGGAGAAACCCAAGATGCATTGCAGATATGAAGATGCCAGTTTATCTTCCTGGACAAATTTATAATGTGGAAGAAGAATTTCATTGATCTATTCTCTTTTACCTAATACAACCATTGCAAAATCGAATTTGAATACAAAAAGATGAAATTACTTAGCAAATTTCCAATGCAGTAGTTTTTAGTCTCTTATATTTTGTATCCCATCAGTTACTCAGTTTGTTGTTATTAAAATAATGCCATGAATGACTTATGGTGTTCCTCACTACAATTGCCATCAGCAATGAGACAGGGAACACTCTTTGAATATGGATCTGCTCTTTTAGGGAGATGGTATAATCCCATCCAAAACAGACTATGTCCATTTTTCTTTTGATCAACCGTATTTATATTTTGTCTGGATTAAATTTCTGCTTGTTCTTTTGTATCTCTGCTATTATTGAACTTGAAGGGTACCAACTGCTTTCTTAGAATGGGTGGTGAGGAGCAGCAAAGTGGGTATCATTAGCATACCGAACTGTACTTCAAAGCTCCAGAGAATCTTCTCCTGTGGTTTCATGTAGACCAGGGTTGTCAAACTCATGTCATCACGATGGTGTCATATGATGTATCGGGACTTTTCCCCCCTTCGCTAAACCGGGCAGGGGCGGGGCCAGCACGTGATGCATCCGGCCCGCGGGCGATGAGTTTGACACCCCTGATGTAGATGATGATAATAGATAATATTGAACCTTGTAGCACAGAGTTAAGTCAGTGCTGTTTCACTGATTCAGACTTGCCAAATCCACTGCAAAATAATGTAATTAAAATCTAGCCCTGCTAAATGTTTCAGAAAAAAATATAATAAATTAAAGATTTAAACTCCAAGTGATCTAGAAAGAATAACACATCTGTATTTCACAGACATACCCTGTTTAGTTTTTTACTAGGGCTTTCACTAAGTTGAAAACAGTTGCAGTGCCATGCCAACATCATCATGACTAGTTGTAGGATGGTTCATTAGCAGTATTCCTACCTTTCTTAGTCATCCAAATGCAGCAATATGCACTCACAAATAGTGGACTGGTGGATGGAGTACATGGTCAAAAATATAATAATTCATATAAAGTAAGACTTTTGGAAGCTTTTAGAAGAGATGTCTATGGAGATTCTCTGTCATCCAGGTTTTCTTCAGAACTGATGAAGCTTCTTAGATGAGAAGCAAAACATCTTCAAGGAAAAACAAAAAGTCTAGTTGCCTCTTGAAAAAACACTTTTGGAATTAAGAAGAGATGTTTTGGAAAGAATGGGAGTGTGAACAAAGTAGCTTTCTTTGAAGCATTCAAGCCATGTTTTTTGCAAGACTCACATGGATGCTTCAGAAGGTCATCCTAGCTTTCTCCATTTGCTAGGAATACAGACTTACAAGTCTCATTCTGTGAGGAAGCAGTGCTGTCTGAAATATACAGTCTTGGCAGGTTTGATCTACAAGCAGGGAAACCTCCTGATGGTGGAAAACACTGTTTTTCTTTCATAGTCTACATGGGCAAAGTGAATATCTTCCCATCTTCAACTTTCAGAAAGAGGTTGATAGAGAGGGGAGAGACCTTTTGGACATTTGCTCTGCAGTAATAATAGTGTTAAACAAATTGTAAAGATCACAAAGATTTGCAGTCTCTTTAGAAATGTATTTTTCCCTTGGCATTTAACTTTTTTCTTGACTTTTTGTATTTGTAGGGCTTTTGAAATGCACAAATGCAATATATTATAGAAATACTAAAATAAATTAAAGATCCTAATTAAGCAACTGATCTGCACATTCAAATCAAATCAGATCTCTATTATGGTCAAAGGCCAACATAAAGAGGATGGGCTACAGTCAATTTAAAGGCATAGACCAGTGTTTTTTAACCTTGGCAACTTTAAGATGGCTAGACTACAACTTCCAGAATTCCAGAATAGCCAGCATGATGGTTAGCAAACTTAGCAATTTTAAGATGGGTGGATTTCAATTCTGGCTAGGAAATTCTGGGAGTTGAAGTCCACCCATCTTAAAGTTGCCAAGGTTGAGAAATACTGGCATAGCCAATACATCAGACTCTAAAAATATTCATAATGATAAAAAGCTGAAAATATACAACAGAAAATATAAAAAGTTCTTCACACAGTTCATGCATTATTGTTATAGTACTATATTTACGGCACTAAATAGGAATATAACTATATAATTGTTGCATAAAAACTATATAGTTTTATTCCTATTTAGTAATAAAACTATTGTACAAGTAGTCCTTGATTTATGACCACAACAGGGCCCTAAATTTTCATTGCTATGCAAGGCAGTTGTTAAGTGAGTTCCATTCCATTTTGTGAGTTCCATTCCTTTTTTGCCACAGTTGTTAACCAAACCATGTGGTCATTAAGCAAATATGGGTTTCCCCATTGGCTTTGCTTGCTGGAAACTGGCTAGGAAGGGTACCAATAGTGATCACATACCCCTGGACAGTATTATAGTGGTCATAAATATATGTCAGTTGCCAAGTGCCTGAATTTTGGTCATGTGACCATGTGCTGTTGTAACTTTAAATGGTCACTAAACAAATGCAAGTCGAAGACTATCTGTAATAACCTTACTTGAAATGATTTCCAAAATATGAAAAAAAAATCATGCAGAGTTGCTGTTGATCATTTGCTTAATAATTTGCTTCTTTCATATCTAATAAATTATGCTTGTTTAAAGCATTTAGAATCTCATGCATGTCTAAAGCATATAAATATCCATCTTTCTTCCAACAAATGAATTAATTTGACTATTAAATAAGATTATGATTGTGAATACTGTTTGTGTATGTAAATAAATGTATTGAACTATATGCAGGCTAATATGTTTTTTCTATTTCTTATCAGAATATCTTAGATTTGGAATTGATGATTTGTTTAAATTTTAGTGTTCATTATCATAACAATGTAGACCCTGGTCATTGTTGGAACTTGGTTTACCCTACAGCTAATTTTTAAAATAATAAGTACAACTTTAATCCAGTATCTCCAAAGGTTATCTAGATATGTAATTATATGTTTTAGTTTATATGATATGTGATTTTGTTTCAACTTGGAATTCCCCTTTGTGCATTAGGAAGTGGAAGGGGTGGGATAAAATGAAAACAGAAAAATAAGCTTCCTATGAACATAAAACACTGATTATCTCATTAAGTGACTTCATGTCAATGTTTGCCTATTTAAGTATATCATTGCACGAAAGTCTCCACCTTTTTATTTTCTTTAGTAAAATTTTAACTTTGTATATAATGCAAGTTGTAGTCAAACGTTTTGTGTATATTCCTTTTTATTTTCTTTAGCAATGTATTAGTTTTATGAGTGCATAAAACTAATATTCTGAGGTATTCCATTTTGTCTCTTGTTATTTCAGATGAAATCATTGACTTATAATGAAAACTCTTGCAGTTCATTTTTTTAAATTAAAAATAATTTATTATGAAACTACAGTTATTGACTTCCAGGATGTGATGAATACCCTTTATAAAGAGATGGAAACAAACTGCAGACAGTTGGTCCAAAAACTACCATTTTAGGTTTTTTAGAAACATTTACAAAATGCATGTTAAATATAAAAATAATACAAGATATTATTTTTAATATGTGAAATTATCAATATTTCTACCACATAAATTTAGTTTTAAACATCTTCTACTTAAATGAATACTGTAGTAAGATTCTGTCAAATGATATCAGTTTCATTCAGTGGAGGTCAGTTTTTTTCTTTCTACTTTGCTTTTGTATGGTGACTAGAATACAATAACATTAAGTAACAAAGTAGAAAATCACAAATTGCTTAGTGTGCAGAAGCCTATATTCCATGCCTGGCTTTAATGTAATATCCTTTGTAATTGAGTACACCCAAATGAGTATAGTGAGGCTTTATTTTGAAGAAATATATATTCTTTCATATCATTGCAAGGCCTAGTCGCTGATACAGCTGAGAAGATAAAAGTTGGGGTCCTTGGACAGGAATATACTTTGAAAGAATTAAAATTAGAATTAGAAATTAGAAAATTAGAATTACAAAGATTCAAAGCTGTTTATGTAAATAACATTCAAATTATATATTATACTTTAATAGATACAGTATATTTTTACATTGTCTTAAGGAATATAAGATGCATTAGTGTGAAATATTATTTAAATTGGCCTTTTTCTTGATAATTTAAATAATATAAATTATTGGGGCAGATTAATCATATCTGGATATGCTGTTGGAGACATGCACAGAAGGAATATGGTGAGAGTAAAAGGTTCAGGGTAGGAAAAGAGAATCAGTATTGTACCACTAGGTGGAAAAGGTTGTACCACTAGGTTCTCACACTAAGTTCTCAAAAAAATGTGAACTTGAGAATAGGGCTTAATAATTATGTTGGATGTACATATTATATTGGACACAGGGTAGCAATAAATGTAAAGTCAAGTGAAATAAATGAAGGCTTTGTTGAAATACATCTTAAAGGAAGAACATGGTAGATCTATAAGAGAAATTAGACCAAAAAAAAGGAAAAAATGAAGTATAACATAAGAGCTATATATGATAGCGATATTTTTCACATAGTAATCTAGTTCTCTACAAATAAAACTCTTAAAGAAACCTGTGTGGATGCTTTCCCATTAATGATTTTAGTTGCTAGAATGTATTTATATGTTTCTACTGTGTATTATCTAAACACAATCATTTAAAAACTGGGCGTGCATTTTGGATGCATTCCTTATGCCAGGAGAGCCTGCATTTCCTAAATATGAATATTGAAGTTGCTTTTGTTATTTGACTTGACAGGTTAAATTTTATTGCATGCATCTTTTCATAAGGCCTTTACTAAAGTTATTTTATAAGCCTTGGTTATTTAAAATCTTTTAAATTGCAGCTTTTGACACCTTTGTCCATGTTGAATAAACAGTGTGTTCAAAGCACCATTTTCAGTATTTGCTAGCAATATTTCTTGACGTGCAGGTGCTAAAATCTGGAACATGCCTTGGAGACAGATTGAATATAATTAAATAAACACACCCTAGCAATTATGTAGTGTTGTGACCTTCCTTATAACTTAAATGTACAAGCTTTGATTTCTCAGCCCTTCAGCTTTTTGTTTTAGGGTAGGGGTAATGGATATGAGAACGTTTAGCCTAAATTCCTTTGACCTTCTTTCCTGAAATAAAATAATCTGATGAAATTGGTATAGATTTACTGTAGTGCAGAACTGTTGTGCCATGACTATTAACTGATAATGTAATGCAGGATGATCAGTAGAGAGCAGAAACTTGCTATCTTTTTTGATCATTTCAGTTATATGTATTTTATTTAAACATGTACTTCAGATTTGGCGAAAGCTAAATCAAAAGAGAGAATTCAGTAAAAGTTCAAATCTAAGCTCTTCCAAATCTAAGCTCTTCCAAGTTCTCTTAATGTTTCAGAATTTCACTAGAACATTATGTAAACTTTATTGAAATAATTAACAACATAGAGGTGGTTCCAGCTAAGAAATCTATGAAGTTTTATACCACTAGTCCTAGCCATATTTGAATAAGAAGAGTCTTATACTTTAAGAGAAACTGCGTTGATTTAAATCATACCGTACATATTCTCTTTGGATAACTCAGACTGTCACTAGTTAGGAAAAACACTTTTCTAATAATTAGATAGCCAGTTTTATTTTTTTTAAATACAAGTAAAAATTTATGGTAGTTATACAACCATTCGCAAGTTAGGGGACTTTTCTCATTTGCATCTAACTAACACAAATATGTGTTACATATTTAGGATCTAATGTTCTTATCCCCAAGCACTCTGTTTCACAATCAGAATGATTCCTTTCAAGGATGAAATACTGGTAAGTTGGAAGGGCATTGTCATACTACTGGTAAAGTTTGAATGGGATGTTTTACAGCTATAATATTTTGACATTGAAACAGTTTGTATGCCTCTAGTACAGGGATGTCAAACTTGCGGCCCATGGGCCAGATGTATCATGCGCTGGCCATGCCCATACCCGCTTTAGTGAAGGGGGGGAAAGTCATAATATATCATGTGACGCCGCCGTGATGCCGCAAGTTTGACACCCCTGCTCTGGTACATATCTTCTTTCTCAGTTAGTGGAACTTTTCTTATTTCAAGTTGGAAATGAATTTCTCTATTATGGTTATATTAAAACAGATACATATATAAATTTAATACATATGGGTAGTATAGCTTTGAAATGCTACAGATTGTATATAATTCATTTATGTGTGGCAGATTTAATATTTATTTAAAATAATTAAATAGCTCCAGACTTTAAAAAGTTTTCTTTCTTATTTATTTATTTTATTTATTTATTTGCTTTTAGGGGTCCAGAAGACACGTGCTTTGAGTATGGAGTTTTTCCTGCTATTCTGAGTTTTCCTCTTGATTATCCTTTAAGTCCTCCAAAGATGAGGTTCACATGTGAAATGTTTCATCCCAACAGTAAGTTTTGCCAATAGATGATGCACTGTGTTTTCATATCAGTAAAAAACCATGTTAAGTCTATGTAGTCTAGTATTATTCATTTAGCCTTTCCCCCCAAATTATGGAAATCTGAATCCCTTTTTAAATGAGAAATGGACTTTTTCAATACCAATTAGGGTGTAGATTTTAAATTATTTACTATTTTTTTAGGATTTTGCTTAACTATTTTGCTCACATTTAATTGATAAGTAATTCTATACTTATAGATTCATTTTTGTTATGAACTAAATAGATTTTTAATTTTAGTGATTGCATCTATCCAACAGTTGATAATATTTTTCTCATTGATAAACATGTTAGGATATTGCCAGGCCATGTCATGATGAGTTATTGTTGCCTGAGAAGAAGGAGTATACCTACCTCCCATCTTTCTCCCCAGGAAGGGGAGGAGTCAGTTCTCTTGAAGACATCATGTCCTCCATTTTAGTTCCATCCAGCATTCTGAAGAAGGCAGACATGCATCCACATGGCTGCCATAAAGACAGTAGGCTAGAATAGAAATAGATATATCTTTGTTATTTTCGTATACAATAAATAGTATTATATCAGTTAAATACTTGTTACGTCTTACTTCGCCACAAAGCCATAGCAACGGTCCATCACTTCAATCTCCTTCCAACAGAGCAGCATACAGAGATATGAAATGAAGGTTATGTAACATCTGGCTGTACTTCAGGATACTTTTTCCAAACGGAGATATAATTCCACAAGTGAACTAGGCTGAAGAAAAAAGTTTAAAAATAATAAATATATTACATATTTATCATAGAGTGAGTTTGGCCTAGTTTTAGGACAACTAAGAAACTTATGATTTCTAGTCCTGCCTTAGGCATGAATACCAGCTGGGAGAGAGACTTAAGTATAGCAATTAACAATTTGCAATTATACAATAGTATAAAAGTTAAATAATACTACATTTGAAATCTGGAAAATGTGTTTTTCCCCAGAATTCAGGAATTTCATTAATAATATTTATTTACTGTTTGGTCTACCCTCAATATCACAACCAAATAAACAGTACCAAAGAAAAATATAGGATTGATGATTAGAATTATTGGAAAGTTCTGTTGAACTATGTGTCTATATGGCCACTAGTAATTGAACTTGACTGAAGGGAGACTTTATTGTTAATATTCAAAATATAAATTAGAAAAATAAACATCTTACATGTTGCATTCACTTCTAGTTACTATAGGCACCAAACACTTTCATTGAGATTTACTTTTACAATGTGAACTCTTAATTCTTAATTTTAACAATGTGTTTCAAAATATATTTTGATTTAGAGAATACTATTTTGTGAATGTTACTAAAAACAAAGACAATAAACAATATAACATTAGAAGAACATTAAACATTAAGGATTGTTCTATCTGATTTATAAATTCCCAGATGTAATTTATTTTAAGAAAAATCATTTGCAGAGTGAATTCAGTTGTAATGATTTTAGTTGGTTTTCTTGAGAGCAGTATAGAAGTATCATCACCTTCTTCCACCATGTTTTTGACACTTCATTCTAGCCTACAGCCATGGTATTCCTTAGTATTCTCTGATTCAGATACCATATGCACCAGGCCTGACCCTGTTTAATTTTCAAGCCCAGACTAGATCAGAAAATTGCTACTATTTACTGAAGCTAACTTATTTTAAATGCAGCCATAATTTTGCAAAGCCAATTCTACACTTATTAACTCATAAAGACAGAGCTTCCCTCTTTTTTGTTGATATCTTGCTATTTTATGATGAAACTGGTATTTGCCCCAGTACATGTTCCCTGTCTTGCATTCTTCTTTACTTCTTTTATCTGTCAACTTTATTAATCCTATAAACAGCCACTTAGCTATAAATTACTATAATGCCATTCTCTGACAAAAATGAAAATATATAGGAAAGCTATAGTGATGTTTAACTCCAGCCTACAGAGAACTAGATTAGAATTGAAAGAGTATATAATTGCTGTCAGACTTCTCAACAATGTGCTAGATGAGATAGTTTCCATCCTTGATGGTAAAACTCTTTTGTTGTTGTTGTTAATATAGTCTCAAAATATAATTCTGTTAACAATTTTTATTCAATCATTATTGCACTAACTTCTTCCCATTTTATTGTCTAATCTTCTCAGTTTATCCAGATGGGAGAGTTTGCATTTCCATTCTTCATGCTCCTGGAGATGATCCAATGGGCTATGAGAGCAGTGCAGAACGATGGAGTCCTGTGCAAAGTGTGGAGAAGATCCTCTTGTCAGTGGTTAGCATGTTAGCAGGTATGAGAAAGGATAGCATTCATAGAGACAACACTGAAGATAATTTGAATAACACAAATCACTAGACTTTTCTAGAACGTTTTATCTCCCAAGCTGTTTAATCTAGATGAATGGTTACATGGTTGGTCTCAGTAATGCTAGGCACTATGAAGAATTAATCTGAAGTATTTTTTGCTAAGCTGCTAGAAGGCCAAGTTTAAAGGGCCATTCTTGAAAAGTTAAGGAAATAATTAAGAAACCTTTTATTTTAGATATTTGGTTCTGGCTTACTTTGCAAAGTGACACAAAATTAATAGAAACATTTTATTTTATTATTTTCATAATGCTTTTCATTAAAAATATAGGTTTAAATATTAAAAATACAATTGATTACAGTAATTAAATAATGGAGAGATTTTAAAATCAAAGAAATATCTAGGTGAATAGATATATATTCAATTTTCAACAAAGACATTCCATAATGAGGCTTACCTAATTGCTTATTTCACACAATTCATATGACTATGGAAAATACTCCTATTTGAGTCATAGTTACATGGCTCTGATATGAACACGGGCAAACTGTGTTATAGTCAATAGGATGTTCTTTCTGAGCAAAAAAAAACCTTGAGTCGTCCAATATAAAAATAGTATCATTACTGAACTGCTTTAGAGTTTTATAAATTAACAAAATTTTACTGAAAATCACTTAGTAGCCTGGGGGTGTCAAACAGGCAACCCGTGGGCCGAATGCTTCACGCACAGGCCATGCCCACCCCAGTTCTGCAAAGGTGAAAAACATTGCAATATGTCGCGATACGTCACATGACACAATCAAGTTTGACACCCATGCAGTAGCCTATTATATACTTTAATATCAAAGTTACCATTGCATATTATATTATTGTGACAAAGATATCACTTCTTAGGAGAGTTTATACTTATCATATTAGCCAAAGTAATGAGTACCCCTGGCTACTAGGTCTTCCTTCCAGCAATACGGCTGATTCTGTGCAAACCCATTCAGAACAGTTGGAATTCTGTAGTGACTACAATAGAACAGACACTTGTTTTCAACAGGATTCAACTCCAGCTTCTTTGTCTTTATCCACACTCTACCTCAGGAAGATCCTGTGTTCTTTTCCCCCCAAATCTTTTCCTGGTAGTATGGATTTTTTTTTCATTCCTTACACATACATTTCTCCATGGATACTAATGTTTCACTCCTTAATATTCTGCTTGTTCATGAAGAGAATAGGACAAATATTTAAAATTCAAGATCTTTTCATTCTCACACAGTCAGAATTTACAGGAAGTTATTTAAGTAGATAAAGTCTTCTTTAAGTGGTTTGAAAGAAATAGCAAGGCATTTTCAGCAAACTACTGTCCGAAGTTTCCTTTTTCTTCTTACATGTGGATGTAGGAAGATAGATGTAAACAGATTACATCAAATATCAAGACCACTTTTACTTGTAATGCCAAATCATAGTATGGCATGGGGCCTGAACCAAAACTTAAAAGAACTTTATGTAGTTACTAAGAAAAAAGATTCTGATAGCGTGTATTTCTTGTAAGTGATCGGAGTTATTGTACTCCATTCTTTTGGAACAATGCATGAAATGAAATAAATTTTGGAATTCTTGACCTTATGTACAGTATGTTTCACTTCAGTGTGTATGGTTCTTAAGCAGATGTAATTACTGTATCTTCCCCTGTTGATCAGCCTTTCTTTTTCCCCACTCTAGAACCAAATGATGAAAGTGGAGCCAATGTGGATGCTTCTAAAATGTGGCGAGAAGACAGAGAGCAGTTCAACAAAATAGCGAAACAAATTGTCCAGAAATCACTTGGTCTTTAAAAAAAATCAAACAAAACACCTGAAACTCTTGACAATCTTCTTGTTGAACATTTTATAGACAGAGGGTGATAGTACAACGCTGAATTGGTACCAAAAAACAAATCTTGTAAAACTGTTCATGAATTTTTGCTTCTCCCTGTATATAAGCATTCATCAATCTTTTTACACTTTGGAAGAAAAAGTTTTCTCAATTTAAGACATACCAATAGATGGGATGCAAGTACTGTGGAGCTGTAATCAGTTTCTATTAGTAAAAACTTCTTAAGTTTCTGCGGTTGTATCTGTAATATATTGCCTTTCATCACAGTACCATTCACCTATGTGGCTAGTAGGCTTGAGATGATCTGTGAATATCTTATTACTTAGAAAAAGTATTGAAATATTGTTAGTGGAAGCTATTTGTCGCCAATAAGGATTCTTATTTATATAATCTCATTTAATTAAAAAAAAGAATGTTGACCATCAAAATGTTACACAATAAAGTGGACTATCTTTGTTCTGGGGAAGAAGTGGTCAGTGTAATCTTAATTTCTGTTATAGCATTCTGCTTGCATAAATTAAAAACATTTTATGTGATTAGACGTGAAGATATTCAAAAGGAATATAGTTCCTTCTGAAACAGAAATTGAACTTGATACAACTCCTATAAGTTATATAGGAGTTGAACAATCATTCATAAAATAATATTTGATTTCTCCGATTGGAAACCCCACCCATGATATTTACAAGAAATAATAAAGTGATGTATGGCAGAAGAGCATTCTTTTTCCCAAACTAATCTCTAATATAAATACTTAATTTTTAAATCTAATATTGTCTACTCAGCAGTTCTAACAAAAATAGGATGACCATGATTTAGTATGAACTTTGCTGAAGGAATATTTGACTTCTAATATCAGTCATTCTTGTAATTTCCCAAGGGTAAAATTAAAGGGAATACACACACATACACAATTCCTCTATTCATTGATTTAGTTGGGCAGCAGTAAGGAACAAGTTTTTAAAGGATATTTCACGTGCATTGCAGAAATCCAATACATTAAGAGGATGCCAATTGCCCTAAATCTGTTATTTTATTATGTAGAGTTCAAATATATTATGTAAGGAATATCTTTAACAACTGAATTAGCCTTAAACTATATTTAAATGTTTCAGTTCAATCAAATCAATGTTTCACATTTAAATCAATGTTTTATAGATTTGCAATCTGTGAAGGATTGATTCAGTAAAATAATTTTTTTGAATTTACTTCATGTAATTCTTATAAGATAGTCCTTGACTTACAACAGTTTGTTTAGTGATCATTCAAAGAAAGCTACAACAGTGCTGAAAAAAATGACTTATGTCCATTTTTCATACTGACAACCATTCCATTGATACAATTTATTAATTATTTAATAATTAATATTATTTAATTTAAAACATTCATTTAGTCACTCATACCAAATTCTGACAGCTCCTGATCAAAAACTAAAACAACATAAAAATGTTTGTTCAGGGCTTCCTACAGGATGTTGCTTGCTCTTCAGTATGAATTTCCTCAATAAACACACAGTAGGAAAAGATGGATAGCCATACAAGTTCCTGGTATATCTACTGCTGTACTATGAAGCTTTGTCATCTTGAAATGAGGACACTTTAATAAATGTTTTCATAATGAAGGCAAACTAATTGATACATTCACAAGCAAGTTCAGAGAGCACTAAGGACCCACATTCACTTTAGGTCAGGGGCGTCTAACTTTGTCATGTTGTCATATCATGACTTTTTTCCCCTTTGCTAAAATGGAGGTGGGCATGGCCAGTGCGTGACACATCTGGCCCGTGGGCTGCAAGTTTGACATCCTTGCTTTAGGTTATACCTTGTTAAATGTGTTTATGATGATGCAATATCCCTACTATTGGAAAGGCATGATCCGGTAGATTATTTGAAAGGAGGAAAACTCATTATCTGGTATAATTTCCTTGCCTCTGAGTACAAAAGTTAGTAATTACCTAATCAATTTTGAAATACATTTAGAGAATGACATCATGATGTATCTTGCTGTTTTTTCCTCACCCTTAAGGCTTTGGTCAAAAATGTGTGATGGTACATTCTGCATTGCAAAAAACAAAACAAAAAGCAAAAAAACCCCACTATGCTTCTTTCCTGATTTTTTTTTTTAAAAAGATCATTAAAACTTGTTTCTTAAGAAAAATAGATGTACTATTACTGTAATAGGCACATGAGTAATTTTTAATCTACATTTTCCACCTCTGTTCAGAATGTTTGCCTAGGGTTTATAGTTTTAATAGTTGAAAAGGATATAAAGAATTCTTCTGCCCAGCAAAGGAAGCAGTGTTAGGACACAAGAACAGGCAAAATATTTAGACCTACATTCATCATATCGGTTTCTCCCTTAGAAAGGAATAACTGCTGTATTAAAGGTGTTGGAACTACATAAAACAGTTGAAGCTTCAGGGCAGGGCTACTCCCTGCCTTGTTATATTTGGCCTGGCTCTCAAAAGTCACAATTATCAGCGTGATGAGAAACATGTGTTGATATGTTAGCTTTGAAGTTACTACATGCACTGGAATTGACACCTGTCTGTAAATATTTTATTTCTCATTTTGTTGGGATGTTCCCTCCATGTATATAGGAATGGGAAAATATAAGCCCAAGAGTTATAGGTTACGTAAAAGTAATGGCTTGTGCTCTTTAGTTAATTGTGTGCACTGAATTGAAAAGAGCTAGTGGTAGCTAATAGGTTTAAGTAATGGCCTTAATTATACTTCTTTTACTGGATGAAAACATTCCAACTCATGTCAACACCTGAAGAACAGCAACTGCAAGTAAACTTCAGCAACTTGGGGCAAATAAATTGTAGAGTATGGGTTACGGAGGCTTGTTTATTAAATAAACAGTCTGACAAAATGTCTTAAAGTTTAAAAATCCCTCCTTAAGTTACAAAGAATTTTTTCTGGTATCAGAAAAAAATCTGTTTTAAATTGCAACATAAACATTTTCTGTAATTTAATAAAAGGTTTTTTTTTTCATGAGAACAGTTTTTTTTAAAAATGACAAGATTTTTAATTTACTGGTTAATAGAATTAAAAACCCACAAAATAATCAAAGCACATATAATGGACTCTTGCACAAATTCTCCTGAACAAAGACCATGTTTTAAAATGATCTTTCTCTAATTACTACTTAACATTCCTAGTTTAATGAGAGAGTGAATCTGACTTAAAGCTTCAAGGAAATCTGCATCTTACCTTTTCCTGGTGTTGGATTCCAGGGCATTGTGCTAATGCAAGTTTATCTCAATGTTTACTTAGCTCTGAAGAATAGTGCTAGGTATTAGAAGTGATAACTAAAAGAGATTTTTGCAAGCATGTACTATAGATCTCATTTAAAATAACCAGTCCTTGTACTGATTGACTTTTCTTTTTCAAGTCTCTAAATCTATGCATAGATATCTCAGAAATGGCTCCTTAAGAGATGTGGCAATTTTCTGGGTAGGAAAGTTTTCATTTAATTGTTCACAGAAGCATATAAATATTAAAGTATTATAGCAAGAAACCCAGCCTGGTATCTTCTACATTCCCCAGCCATCCTGACTAGTAGATTTATTTAACCATTAACCAATATATCATTTTTCCATATATATGAAAGAGCACTATTTGATATTACATCAATATCTTCTGCCTAGTGAGGAAAAATAGTCATATAAAATAACTTGCGTTTAGATACCATAGAATATGATTAGCATTTCATTGGAACTGGGAACAATCTATGATAATGATTTATTTCAAATCTTGAGGGTGTTTTTTGCTGGTATCTTATGCTGCATAAGGAAGGTAATGAGTGTGCTTAGCCTACAGTCTCTAGGTGAAATTTCACAAATTGATGTTTTAGTTACTTCAGACACATGGTGGTGCTTACAGCTTGAATAAATAAAACGTTGTTCCTTAAGGGGGGGGGGAGAAAGAGGCAAAGAACCAGCTGCTCCAGTTAACCTGGAAGATGCCATACTCTCTAGGAACTGAGCTAGGCCCAGTACTTTTGGGATTATTTTTTGGCTCCTGGCTGACCTTGATTCATCATCACCCCAAATCATTTACGAAATGTGCAACTGCATGAAATGAAGTGACTGATGAATTGGAACTCTTCACAGGTGAATTAATCTGTATAAAAAAATGTATAGCAGATTTCTTTGTGGCAGAGGCAGCATGGGGAAAAGGGGTTAAAGCTTGTAGTCAAATGACTATAACTTACATCTAATTGACACAAGCATGTTTTAGCAATTCTCTTTTTTCTCCTGTTTAATTTTATTTGTATAGGCCACCTAGCTCCATTGTAATGCTGAATTTAAAACAGTACAATCCAAACAATACAAAAAGAAATGTCCAGGAAATACAGCAACAAAATTAAACAATCCACAGAGGTTCACCATCTACTGTAACCCCAAGCCTTGAGAAAGAGCATGTTTTCAGGGATTAATTTATATAACTTCAGGGTTGGAGCTGTAAACTTCTCTGGAGGGGATGTCATTACAAAAGGCCAGGAGAAGACAACCTGCTTCTTGAGTCCCATTAATAGGATTCCAAACATCCAACGCTCCTGGATTTGTATACTGGGTTGTTATTTTATTTATTAAATTTATATGGTTGCCCAATTCACAATGTCTTTCAAGCCATGAAATAATTTAAAAGTGGTAAGGAGAACCTTGAATTGCACTAAGAAGGTTATTTGCAACCAATGCAATTCACAAAACAGTAATGTTATGTGGGCATATATTGGCATGCTCACAACTGCCCCTGTATTATGGACTCCAAATTATATCTGAAACTTCTTCAAAAGTCTTGGAAATGATTTGTTTGGTCCTATATATCTAAATTTGTAAATGGTAGCCATGTGTTGCCTAATAATCTCTTTACTTATCTTGAATTGCCATCATCTGCTTTTGTCAAAAGATTTGGTTAAGTCTGTTTGAATACTTTTGTAGAAAAAATGCAAATCATCATCTAGCATTTTCCCACAGGTGCAGGGTTTGCTTTTTAAACACGAATAGCATTTCATCCAATCAAATATAGCAACCAGATCCAACTGTATCATGTCTGTATCAATTGTGTCCTACTACTTTTGCTTTAAGGGGGTGTGATGACTCACCTGTTAAAAACACTGAGCTTGTCAGCTGGAAAGGTGACAGCCTGGGTTCAAGACCAAGCGGTACATGATGACAGAGTGAACTCCCATTACTTGCCCCAGCTCCTGCCCATCTAGCAGTTCAAAAGCATGCAAATGTAAGTAAATAAATAAGTACTACTTTACCAGTAAAGTAACAGCATTCCAGGTACTTTGACATATAGTCATGCTGGCCACATGACCATGGAAATATCTTCAGACGATTCTGGCTTCCTTAGCTAAGAAATGGAGATGAGCACCACCCCTTAGAGTTGGATATGACTGGATAGGGGAAACTTTTACCTTTATCTTTACCTTTGTTTTGGTCTTCTGTGTGAGCACTTGCCATCAGTGTTAGGCAGTACAGGTGTGGAATTAGGATGCTGCTGCTTGTAGGAAATGGCAATACAACTGTAAGCAGTATTTATTAAACACATCTATATGGTCCCTCAGCTCACAGAAGTTGACTGTATGGCCTATTCCATTAATATTTCACAATATACACCCCGACCCTCCTCAATCCCATCCCCATTGGAGCAGCAAGCACAATCATACCAGCCACTTGAATGGCTCACATGTCAACCTTGGGACTCTAGACCCAGTGAGAGAACCTTGTCTTCAGGGACTTCCACAAAAATATCAAGATGGGAAACAATCTTATTTCTGGGGGAATGATATTCCAGAGTGAGAGTGCTACCACAGAGAAGACTTTACTTTTAGGTTCCACTAGACTGGGGATGTCAAACTCACATCACCACAGCATTATCATGTGACTTATCATGACCTTTCCCCCCTTTCCCCCTAAATCGGGTATGGCCAGCGTGTGATGCAAGTTTGACAGCCCTGCACTAGACGTACTTCCCTGTTAGGTGGGACCTGTAACATTGCATCTTGCATTTTGTCTGTTACTGATGCAACAGCCATCTACTGCTCGAGTATATCATTGCTGATATGGTTGACAAGGGAGATGCCTAGAGATCAACTGAGCATAAGCATCTCCATGGCATGCAAAGAGCATTCAGCATTGTAACCATTTTCTTTCATTCCCTCTTGATATAATAAAAAAGTTCTTTTGCTGTTTTTGGTTTCCCTTGCAAACATAATTTTCTTTTGAGGATGTATGACTATGTTCCAATTTCTCTTTCTGTAGTATCTTGAAGCCCAAGATGGTATGTTTACTCAATTCCTTTAACTAGGTATTTCCTTTAACCTCAGTTTACTCAATCTCTTTAACCAGCTCTTCACTATTATTTCTATTATTTAGGAATTAGGAAATTCAGAACCCTTATTTCTCCAACCGTTAGAAAAGAATATAGATGTTACAGACACCTATTAAAAATGTAATAACATTGATACAGTGAATTAGTTTCTACAGGAAAGATAAGTAGTAGCAGAAAAAGCAAAGTTGGATTTTCTTTACATATTCTTTATTCTATTCTGTATCTGGAAGTAGTTACTTGTCAGTGCTTGCTTCAAACTGATTATGTGTGCTGTGTAACATGTAAATGCTGATTAAATGGATAGATTTTAAATAATAGTAAAGCTAATTCCATAAATCCAAGGAAGCTTTGGGATGGTGGTTGCCTCTACCACCACACATCATCAGCTCATTAAGTGAGCTAAACCATATATTTTACAAAAGTAATATAATGGGCTTCTTTCGGTTAGGCAAAACAGCTTTTTGAGCATGAAAAGGAGGAGGGCAATTTGCAACAAAGAAATAAGGGAAAGGATTTTTTTTTCACTTCCTCAAATAGAAATTTTGGAATAGTTGTAAGAAAAAAATATGACTTCTTGGTAAACAATTTTGCCAGTAGGGTTTCTCTACTGTAAATTTCTCTCTCTCCATATGCCTTTCCAAAAAAGGGGTCCTTGAGTGTTATTCCTGAAAATTTTGGGATTTGTGGTGTCCCAATGTTTGGGGGAAACCAGGTTGGGAAAAATTGATATATGCTGAATTCACAGATTGCCCTGTGATCTTTTTTTAACTATGACTTGTGGAAGAGGCTACATTGGTTAAATTGTGGTTACAAGCCACTAGGTTCAGACTTCTTGCTAAGCCATAGTCGAACAACTGCACTGTAGCTTTATTGTACTGTGAATCAGGCCCTAAAAGTTATTGTACATAGAAAATGAAATCTGTACAGTTAATCACATTCACTCTGTTGCAGCAAAAATGACAAATAATTTTATAGCTCTTTGTTGCAGGCCAATATTTGTAAGAGGCTAATAAATAAAACAGTTTTGATTACCAGAGCTGAATGGGCTTGACATACTGTGAATGATAACCACACCAACAATTAGTAGTAGTTTGCAAAGAGCTTAATTTGAGTACTTTGAGATGACCAATTAGAAAGATTAAGCAGAAGCACAATATTTTAGAGGTACTCTCACCTTCCCTGGTGAAGCTAGATTACCCACTGATTGGCTGTTACAAAATTAGTGGGTGGTTTCTAAATTTGATATATAAATAAATAAGACATATACAATGTAACACAAAACCATTGTTTTAATAGCCATGATTTATTTATTAACCTAAATAAAACACATTGGGCTGGGCTAAACCAATTTTGATTGATTATATGCCTGATTATATGCCTGATTATATGCCTGATTATATGCCTGATTATATGCCATCAAGTTGACTATAAGTGCTTTCATAGGAAGTTTGTCTCTTCCTAACCTGTTCCTTCAGGTCTTTCATGATGCACCTATCATTGCTGAGTACATCCATCTTGCTGTTGATTGTCCTCATCTTCTCTTTCCTTCTTTCTTTCCCAGACTTCTCAAGAGATCTGCGTCTTCACATTATATATACATATTTAAATATTTCAGATATTTGGAATTTAATCATTTATGCCTTGAGAGAAGATTCAGTTGATCAATGATCCATTTATTTTGTAAGCTATCCATACTATTCTCAACAGTTTACTTCCAAACCAATGTTCAAAAGCCTCAACACTCATCTGTCCTGCTTCTCCAAAATCCAGCTTTTGATTCTATAGAGTATCACAGATAAAATCATTGACTACATCATTATCTTTATAGATATAAAATAGATGCATCTGAATATATTTTCCAAGGTCTTTATTGCTATTCTATCAAGTGCTGGTCTGTGACATATTTCTTGACTACTGTTTCCTTTACTAGCACGATATCTTCTGTTTCTTAGTCATTGGCAGTTGCTTTTCATATTCATCCTTAACAACATCTTTAATTTTATTCCATAGTTCCTCTTGTCTCCTATCAATACGGTACAAGATTTCAAAGCAATTTGTGACGTTCTTCTTGAAAATAGTGAGTATCAAGACCATAATGAGGAAACGAGTTGATTTTTTTTCTTCCACTTTAGTTTGACTTGACTTGGAATTTACACATAAACAGTTTCTGATCTGTTCTACAAGCAGTCTTTGGCTGCATCTTTGCTGTTATAGCTGAGCTCTTCCATCTCCAATCAATATAATCAAATTGATTTCTGTTTGCTTTGTCTGGTGATGTCTATGTATATTAGTGTGGTTTTGTTGTTTAAAGAAAGTGCAGAAATTAGCTTTTCTATATTCATGCTTCTTATGCACCATGTTCTCACTGTAATTCTATCTTTGCGATTTTGGATTTTCCTACATGGTAACATCAACAACAAGACATCTGGAAGGCTTTAATGTAGCTGGATCATAAAGATTAGTATATCAAAATATCTTCCTCAAGTAGCATGTTGAATGCCATCTGGCTTGAGGTTCTTTCATATGATACTATTCATGTGGTTTTCTTGAGAAAGTACAATCATTCACCTGCTGCCTAACACAGTCCCTGCTTGCTTTAGTGGGGCAACTGGGATGACTTACAAACTGGAGGGGAATTCTTGAGTGTCAAACACTCTTGGTGTTCTTTGCTCATTCCTACTAAAAACACACTTTGTCCCCTGCCATGCTATGTCAGCATACCAGGCCTTGTGGTGGGGTGGGGCTGGAGTTTTCAACCAACATACTTTAAGTATAAGCCATGGTTTATAAGACATAATGCTTGGCTTCATACAATCTACATAAATATAACCAAATAAACAGTGACTCATAGATTGTATGAAGTCAATCACTAAGTGTATAAGGAAGATTCCAAACCAAATCATCATCATCTTTTCATGACTGCATAATCCCTTGTGGAGTGGAGTCTGGGCAACTGAATGGAGCTAGTAGAGTGTGTTAATGGCCAGATGCCCTTCCTGTTGCCAATACAGAGTTTCGTTCAGCAGATATACTGTATTCTCAGTGTGCCCAGAGAAAGAAATATCTGCCTCTGCCCCGGATCGAATTCACAGCCTCCCGATTGTGAGGCGAAAGATTCCAAACCAAATGGGCAAGGCAAATTATCATTAAATAAAGGGCACTAGCCTTCAGCAAATAGACTCCTCTCAAACTAGCAATATGTGTAGATTAGGTCATGGAAGAAAACTTCAGCATTAACATATACAACAGAAGATATTTTTTTGTTAAAGATATGCCAGCCTTTCAACCCTGTGACAAATAGCCTAGCCTGCACCTGTAATCTATGGCTAACTGAATTTAACTTTTCATGTTAACCTTTTAGTAGAATTGTTGGCTTTCTTTTGAGTGTTGTATGTCAAACACCACATCATTAAATTGCAGGATTCTTACTGAAAAGTTGCAGTGATAGCTGCCAATTTGGATAACTTGCAAAGATAGTTGGACACATTACCTTGTCAAAATGACAAGTGTAAATGTTCTGGAGAAACAGTGAAATCAAGATCTTGCACTCATATTTTGCTTTCAGTTATGATTATGAAGAATAATTATTTCTCTAATAGCAAACTTCTATGATTGGGTGCTGATGGGTTGGGAGCCAATTTGGTCCCCTTGAGGAACAAGAAATTTTGGCATGCTTACAATTATTTTTTTCTAAGGCCCAATATAATATTCATGATTTAGATGTGGATTATCTAATGTCAAATTCAATAATAAGCTTCGCATTCAGGAAGGTTCTCTCAGTCTTTGATTTGTTAAACAATTTTAAATAAATGTAATAAATTTGATGGTCATCATTAAAATCTAGCCTGGGGGATATAGCTTTTTAAAATAGTTTTTGAAAACTGTAAGAGAAGTGGCTAGTACAGATATGATGTAATTGAAATGAGGAAGACCAAAATAAATTTTTGTTTCTTTTCACTCTGAAGGGCCATAAAGAATAAAATGGGAATTCATTTTTCCCTTTTGCCCTACATGGCAAAACCCACTACAATTTATGAAGATTTCTAAATGTTTTGAAAATGTATTTTTGTGTGGCTTAAGGCATCTTACCTCCAAGAAGACATTCAAAATCCAATTTCCCCACCAAATTGAGGCCCAGCCACTCAGGATGTGCTGTGGAAGAACTAAGATAGGTTTTGCAGTCCTTGGATTGCTGTCTGTGCTTTAGGTTAATACGTTTTCTGAGGTAATTTTGAGGCCTTAGTTGCTTATGTCAGGCCCAAAGTAACTATCTTTCTATCTTGTGGGCAAGCCAATTCTGTAAAACTGAGAATGTTTTACTTACAAGGCAGCTTTTTTTTCTTATAAAAACCATGTGCTTCCCTTTAGGTTTTGGGGGGTCTTGGGATAACTTCTCCTGCAAAGCACTCTCAGGATTGCTCTCTTGTTAGCAACCATGCAAGAAATTAAGACTCATTCCCTTTTAGTCTACTGAAAGAAAGAGATTTGGGAGGCCTAGTGAAATCTGCATATCACATAAAATTTGTGGATCTAGCTCTTTCAAGGGCCATTAAGATTATGGGCTTGGTGATATGTAATTAGTGCTAATTATATGTTTTGCTATGTTATTATACTGTATATTCTTCCGCTGGAATCACATGTCTCAATTGCTTTTGAAGCCCTGTGAGTGACTGCCTTGGCAGACATCAAGGACTAAACACTCATCGGCAGCAGGGAGCTGATTTCATATAGGCATTATGAAATAATAAGGTAGACGTTTAGCTTATGCATTTTAATTTTTCTGTTCTCAGGATATAAGAAAGTGAATTATGTGACTGAATTTGCTTTCTGAAACTGCCCATATTTTCAGAAGTGTTGGAGTAAAGGATCAGAGAATGCAAAGAAGCAAATACACAAGTGCTTTAGAGAAAGAAATGAGTGGCATCCCAAACCTCGCATCTCACCAACAAAAATGATCATATGAATTGAAGTCCATGATTTAAGGAATAAGTTATCCTTCTTCAACTTATTTACTAATTTGATTGATTTCTAGCTGGACCTGCATAAACTTTTCTTAAAGCAGATAAAAGTGCATTTTTTAAGCAGATAAATGAAATCTTGCTTATCAGTAAGTGAATTATGACTCCTGGCATTCTACAGCATTGTATATAAAGGTATGGCTGTTGGAATTATAGTTTAACAATTTGGAAGGTCACCTTTTAAGGAAATATCTAAGTATAAACTATCATAATTGTTTAATTATGGAGATTAACGTAGCAGGAATAGCTTTTTCAGGCTGCTACATCTTACAAGTTAGTCACAATTGCTAAATGAGCTTATACGTAGTATTGTCAAGCCTTTCATGCCATAGAAATCTTTAGTAATAGTGCACTGTCAGCATTATAAATTGTGAATCTCATACTTAAGCACAGGAAAACCTGTAGCCATCCATACACTGAACTGTAGTTTTTATCGTCCCTAACTATTAGGTAGGGCTAATGGGAATGCCCACCCATGGTTTAGAATAAGATAAGCAACATCAAATATTTCACGAATCACACACTAATATCAGCTTGGTTATGTCAAGAATAAACTTCTGCTTGTATTATTTCAATCCATCCTAATCTTTGGTTCAATTTTTACAATATTTCATATTAAAGCATAATGATTGCTCCAAAAAAAATCCTGTATGGAATATAGTTGTTATATAGCATAAATACAAGCTGGAAACTTGAATCTCCTGAATCAAGTTTCAGTTTAGGATGGACTCATTGTAACATCATGTTTAAAATAATTTTCTTGGTCTGATTTGGAGCTGCTTTACCCAATACAAAAAAATGCATTTGAAGGTGACCACCTTTAAAACTTCTTCTTAGGGGCACTAAACCTCATAATAATTGCCATAATTTCATGTGTTCCTTCCTGTCTAACCCAGGCAAAGAAATATTCCCCAAAATGACAGACCCACTGCAAATCAAAGGCAAGCTATGTTGATCCAAATTGATCAAAGGTGTGGCTACTACAACTATTAGAAACCAGTATTAGTGGGCAGAATCCAAGAGCACTCAAAAGTTCAAACATCCATACATTTTATCATATGATCAAAAGGAGTGCCTGTATCTTTGGAGGGGGGGGGAAGTGTTCTTGTTTCCAATAAACAAAAATCAACAGGTTTAATTGAATGGCCAATTAGTGAAGAAAAAGCACTATTTTTAATTACTAAGATTCCTTACATAGGAAATAAAATACACAAGCAACTCTTTGTACTTGCATACCTGAGTTAATTTAAGTTCTGAATACCTGCATACCTGAGTTAAGTTCTGAAAAGGCAATTCCCCTGTGACAAAATAAGAGAAATGTAAGAAAAGTCTGTTGAATAGTGACATTTCATAGTCACTGAAAAGAAGTGAATGGAAAACAAATGCACACACTTCATTTCAGAAGAGTTAGAGTTAAATGGGGTAGGGGAACTTTCATAAGAATATATTGGCAGTCCCCTTCTCCACCCTGGAGGCGTGTTAGTATGCAGAGGAAACAGACCAAACTAGAATCAGTGTGGAGTGATGCCAAAAATAAATCTGGCCCCTTAAACTGACTGCGTGCTATTTCCCCTGCCTTTGTTAAGCTAGCAATTAATACTTGGGAACACCCTGTAAGAATCCTATATATGGGAGAAATATGGCAGTAATCTCTGTTTTTTTTAAAAAAACACAGTAAAAACGCTAGAAGGTAAATGCCCATAATTGTTCTGCTGATGGATATGACATTGTAACAATCTGGAAGTAGAGAGGCCTGATGTTTAGACACGCATAATATAAAGTATCAACAAAGTTTTTACAGGCTATTTACCCGTCAAAGCACAGTTTATTGCAAGTGACAGATGATTTTTCAAATTATCTTATGGAAAGAGTGACAAGGCCCAGCTGGTATCTGTCTAGCAAGGGTTGAAGCTCAGTCCTTACCCTGCGATGTGCATTATGGCTAAACAGGCTGATGAAAATCAGTATTAAGATATTGGGAAATTCTTTTGACAGAGCCAGCTGGAGAAGGGAGAGAAAAAAAAAATCATGGATAGGAGATACCACCAGACCATTTTTCATTTTTGTTATATCTTATCCAACCTGTTAGTGTTGACTTGACAAAATGTGAGAGCTGCTTGTAATTTAGAACAGCAACTGTTTAATTACTCAAGTGAGTTTTCATTAGCCTGTTATGATACTCATGTGCCTGGGCAAATTCATGGTTACTGCCAGACAAACCAAACATCAAGAACGGACTCAATCAAATTAAAGAGACCAGGAAAAGAACACAAAGGGGTTGGGGAGAAAATTAGATTATAAAGGTGAGCATACATTATTCTTTGATTACAGGATTTTTTTAAAAAATCACATGTAAAAATAAATCAGTAATTACTTTCATAATAATAGTTTTTGGTTCTTTGAAAGCATTTATGGGTTTGGCGATACTGAGAGCAGGGCTGTAATATGACTGATGTATTTACTAGACTATCTATGCTTCTACCTTTCCACAATTTTCTACTCCTTAAACTCCTTTGTTAATAAGGAAATGAAATACTGTAGGAAAAGCAATCAAGTGCCTAGAGAAGCCCATTTCCCTGGGATGCTCTAAGGTCTGTTCCAACCACCAGATGTCAGGGTTAATCATCTGCCAACCTCCTCAGTGCTATACAGATGACATGTGACTAAGGGTAATCCTGTATAGCTGCACTATATCCTTAAGCTGCTCCTGTCCTGTGTTGATTTTTGGCTGGTTTAAGAAAATTATGTGCAGATGGGGCACTTTGCCAGCAACTTGCCAGGTATTCAGTCCAGGCTACCAGCTCCTAAAGCCTCCCATTGAACAACTTAACTCTTCCAAGAAAACACCTTTCTTTCTTTCATTTCCTATGTTTGGCTCTATATGAAATGCTGTGATTCCTTCTATAGGAACCTCTTAATATTATAGTGGTTATCACACTTTTCTGACTTGCAGAAAATCAAGGGTTCAAAACTCTTAAACATTCAGTTTTAATTACTATTTTTCTTTCTGTAACTTATCTACTTTATTTTTATGAGTTCATTACCACACTTGTTTTTCCAGGCACTTGAAGTAGAAAGGTTTCACCTCAACTTCCAAAAAGCCTAAAGAATTAGCTGGGGAAGACACCAATAAAATCTTCAAATGCATTGATCATATCAGTGTCCAAGACAATCCATAACCAGCTCAGAAGAAGGTGGTTTCTGTTGCCTTTTGATAACTTCTTCAGGCTTCAGTAACAAACCCATGATGATTTAGTACTGAATTTAGAAAATAGGGTCCTTATGTTCTTTTTCTGTTCAAACAGAAGACTGCAGGAAACAGACAAGGTAGCTTTCCTCTGAGGCATTTTAAATTAAGATTAAAAAGCCCAGATTGCCCAATCCTGGCTGAGCACAACTTGTTGATCCTAGTCACTGATTCAGGAAAGCAAACATAAAATCATAGCACTTTCCTACTTGTTCCAAACACTATAACTTGGGAGCAGCTTTGCTGTACAGGTGACCTGAAAGCCAATCTGCAGCGGGAAGAGTAGGATTCAGACTAGTATGAGAGAAATCAATCTGATGGAAATATTCATTTGTTAGGATTGTTGCAATGGGATATACTTAGTCCCACATCACAAAGGAATTATATGAACTAATCCCATATAACATTTCTTCCTTAAGACTATATGTCAAATTCAAACATATAAAAACATAATTAAAACATAACCAATGTCAATCCATGTGGCAAAAATTAATGTTAATTTATGGTTTTATTGGATTGAGCAACCCTGGCTGTATGTGCATAAGACCTCCATTTCCCTCAAATCATGTATTTTTCAGGGTAAGTTATTCCATCCTTCCCTATCCCTTTTTCATTAAATCAGGGTCCTGGTAAATGTCAATGGCTTTAACACTGATGGCTTTCATCAGAACAGTGATGAGAATGGAATTTAATGCTTGTTACCAAGCTTCTACTCCTGTTTTCAATACATTTGCCATGACATCTTTCTAATTTCAGTTGTAAAAATGTATTAAACTTATGAATGTGTGTCATAAATTTTGGGCATATTTAAAGAAGAGAGAAAGAGGGAACATAATCACCACAAGACAAAAATGTATCAGCTATCCTTGCAAAGGCTGCAGGAAAGCATAGCTTTGGATCCCACTTCTGAGAAAGTTTGAATGAATTAATGAAAGTGCCTGATGATTGTGGTAATTTATTCTTTTGCTGTGGCCGTTACTCTAGTGTATTATTTGTATTTTCTATAAGCATATATGCAATCATATTAAGGTTGCTTTCTCCCATGCAAGGGTGGGCTTCAAAAATTTCAGCAACCGGTTCTCTGCCCGGTTGCTAGGTGGATGTGGCCATGGTAGGTGTGGCCTAGTCGGCCTCCTGTACCATGTGGGGGGCTGCTTTTGCCCTCCCCAGGCTCTGGAGGCTTTCCTCAAGCCTCCGGGAGGGCGAAAATGGCCTCCCCCAGGCTCTGGAAGCCCTCCGGAGGCCAGAAATGGGCCCGATTCCAGCCTTCCAGAACTTCAGGAGGCCCATTTTTTCCCCTCCCCAGGCTCCGGGGGCTTTCCTTGAGCCTCTGCGAGGGCAAAAACAGCATCCCCCTGGCTCCAGAGACCCTCTGGAGACCAGAAATGGGCCTGTTTCTGGCCTTCCAGAGCCTCCGGGAGGCCCATTTTTTGCCTTCCCTGAGTCTCCGCACGGCCCTGTACTTACCTGGCATCCAAAACAGGCCATGTGGGGACTCCTGGGAAGG
>JANHJO010005312.1:9116-19727 GCA_032468235.1 Pseudoxyrhopus heterurus | reverse complement strand
GTGGCTCAGTGGGTAAGACGCTGAGCTTGTCAATCAGAAAGGTCGGCAGTTTGGCGGTTCGAATCCCTAGTTACTTGTCCCAGTTTCTGCCAACCTAGCAGTTCGAAAGCATGTGAAAATGCAAGTAGAAAAATAGGGACCACTTTTGGTGGGAAGGTAACAGCGTTCCGTGCGCCATGCTGGCCACATGACCATGGAGATGTCTTCAGACAACGCTGGCTCTTCGGCTTTGAAACGGAGATGAGCACCGCCCCCTAGAGTCGGGAATGACTAGCACAGATGTGCAAGGAGAACCTTTACCTTTACCTATGCATATTGAAGCCAGATTTATTTCAGCATCTTTAAGAGAATACAGGAGAAGAGGAGGGAACTTCATTATAAAGTAGTCCTAATCAGAGTGTAAGACATGTAACATTTGGACCAATACTCAGTGGCTAGGTGTACACATCCCACAATCCTGTTTCATTGTATTGTCATTTATTGAATAAACTGCAATTGGCTGGTTTTCATACCCATGGTAAGCCATAAAACATGGTTTAGAAACTGTTGGCTGGCTTCACAATACACAATAAGCCAAAATGAAACAAACCATATTATGACTTTGTACAAAGCATAAACTAGTCACCCTAATCACAGACTTTTCCATTCTCCAAACAGTGAACAGTGCCAGAAGCAGATGTTTCCTTCCAATGAGAGAAAACTGATCCAGACTTAGCAGTGTCAGCCGCAGCTGGTTTATTTTTTTTTTTAAAAAAAACACCTCACAGAAGCGGAAGAAAAGTAGCACACGGACAGCAGGCAGAGAAAAGATTTCAGCAACAAGTAAGAATACCAGTGTGAAGTACCAATCTTAAGCAGGGTCCAAGGCTATAGGCTATAGGTTCAGAAGAGTGAATGTTTTTCTTTGCTAACATGTTAGTAGAAACAGAACGGTTATCTTGTGGATTAAGTATCGTAATCACAGGAACATTTTGGAAGGTTTCCCATAATTTCCAGTCTTGCCATTCCTCATAACAAATCCAGGAATGGTTTATTTCATCTGAAAATGAAATTAGTAATGTTCCCAGCCTGATCAGTCGTGATGGGCCAGTGCATTCCCTTGTTCTGACCAGGTTTTAACGTGGCTACAAAGGCGATCTTTCACAAAACGTCTCGGTGGCCTTCCTCCTCCACTTCCCAACAGGCAAGCTGATCATCCAGTATCAGAACCTGACTCACTAGGAAAATATCCCTGGAATGAAGACGTCTAGCTTGGTTTCTGAATGACAATCAGACACTGGTAAAACACAGACAGATGCTGGTAAAGCCCAGAGAGATAGCCTCTACAAACCAAATCCAGAGAGATTGAAGGGGTCCAAGTTGCTTTTTTTATATAAAAAAAAAAGGTCACAGAGCTGAGGGCAACTGAACTCCCTTCTCTCTCCCCAATTTCTGTTCTAAAAGGTGAGCCAAATAGGGATGAGGAGAGAAAAGATTTAAAGAAGAAAACACAATAGGAAAAAAGGGGAGGAGATCTTTTTTTAATCTACATATGTAGAGTTTATATGGGAAAAAAATGTTGACATTGAAAATTATACAGAAAGAAGACACAGAATACTATCAAACATGGGAATCTATTTTATCAATGGTTGGGGGGAAAGGTGATGGAGATTAAGAATGTAATCAGTATTGTTAAGCAAATTAAATACCCAGGCAACACGATGTTTATTAAGCATTAAGAAATGTAATTAATAAAAAAATCAATACTTTTTAAAGAAAAAAGAAAAAATTGAAACACAACACCTCCCATTTGTTTGAAAAATGTGTGCACATAAGCCAACCTTCCCCACCAGGTCGACTTATGATAGCACTGCCCAAATTCCATTGCCCTGGTAGCTAGGAACTCTTGGAGTTGTAGTACCAACTGTTAGGAACGCTACTCCACCAAGAGGAGTAAAGTCTTCAAAATGTAAATTCTGATTTGAATATGTTTAGCTCCCTGGAATTTCATGAGCATTTTCCATATATTTTTGAGGGGGTGGGGACAGAATGGGTTGGTATCTATTGGGCATCTGCCATTGAGAACCTCACCTGCTAAGCTTTTAAGTTCAGTTAAGAACAGTTAAGTTTTTACTTCCTCACCATTTATTATTTCTCTTTCAACAAGTATATTGCTCTTTTAAGTAAAGAAAAATGAAGATCTGTTCTAATTAGGTTTCCTCAGACACAAATTACATTACCCAAAACCGTAGAATGAAAACTATTTAGAAACAAAGCAAGAAAATATAAACAGAATTGCAAATATAAACACTGTCTAAACAGTATTCAAAAGTAATTAATGCAACAAGGAAGCAGTTTGCAATAGGCTTTGAGAGCAGATTTAAAGAGAAGGCTGACTTTAAAAAGACATTGCCATGATCTGCCTTGCATTCTAAAAATGAATAAAACACAAATCCTAATGAATAAAACATAGTGAACATAATGATTTAGCTCCTACTGATTTAGAACCTGTCCCATAAAATCTCAGATTTTACATTTCCTGTAGGCTTTTTTTATTTTTTGAGCTATACTAAACTCCAATATTGGAAGAAATGTCCATCTGGGTTCAGTTCCAAGTGGGGAGAAAGACACTGGAAACAGGGAGGCTATTTGGAAAGATGGTTTAATGGAGGACAGGACCACATGGTTTTGAGGTCCTGGGTAAAAGGAGCACATGGGTGAGAGAGGGAGCGAAATTTATAACCTCTGTCTGGCTTTGAACTTGCTTCCTGTTCCTGTGGCAAGAAATGTATCCTGATTGGTTGTCAGACTCCCATGGAGCCATGCAGGAATAGCTTGGTTGAATCTTGTAGGTGATGTAATTTTCCCAGGTGCCAAAGCTGTCTGAAGAATTCCGGGAGTTGAAGTCCACAAGTCTTAAAGCTGCCAAGGTTGGAGACCCCTGGTATATGCCCTGCCCTGACAGCATCTTTAGTGGTGCCCCAAGTCCTCCACCAAGAATGTTGCTTTCCGTTCATCTGAGAGATACAGCCTTATTGGCCTTCCTCTCCACTGCTGAGTTAAAAAGTTATGTTCAATTTGTCCTTGAGCTGGCAGAAATTATACTAATATAAAATGTACTTCTTGCGTGATTATGCCCACTTCTTGCCTCTGTTCCCAGTCATTGACTTAACAGTAATGAGCAGCAAAGTTGAACAGATTTTATGTATCTTGAGTCTGTCCTTGACTGGAATAAGTAAAAAAGCACTACAGAAGGTCCTCTCCTTATGACCACAACTGAGACCAAAATTTCTGTTGCTATGTGAGAGATTTGTTAACAGAGTTATGCCCCATTTTACATTTAACAGTTAAGTAAATCACTACAGCTGTTGAATTAGTAACATGGTTCTTAAATGTATCTGACTTCCCCATTGACTTTGCTAGTCAGAAGGTCATCACATGACCCCAAGATACTGCAACAGTCATGAGTCAGTTGCCAAGCATGTGAAGTTTGATCATGTAACCATGGGGATGCTGCAATGGTCGTAAGTGTGACAAATGGTCATAAGTCACATTTTTCAGAGCTGTTGTAACTTCAAACAGTCACTAAATGAACTATTGAGGACTAGCTACATTTCTTAACTTCAGCAACTTTAAGATGCGTGCACTTCAACTCCTAGAATTCCTCAGCCATCAGTTTTGGGAGTTGAAGTCCATACATCTTAAAAATTACTGAGGTTACAGATTAACAAACTTGGAAGGGACCCTGTAGGTCATCTAGTCCAACCCCCCGCCCAAGCAGGAGACCCTACACCATTTCTGACAAATGGCAGTCAAATCTCTTCTCGACTGTCTGAAGTGATGCATTAGGGGGGTAAGGAGGGGTGTTGGAGTAGAAACATCAGAGATCCCTTCCAGCCCTATGATTCTATGAAAATAAAGCCCTAGGACATGGCACAAAAGTTAGGGGGAAACACCAATCATAGCACTGCAGCAGGAATATTCACCATAGCCTGCTGACCTGTTTAAAGGGACTATTTTGGGCCCAGTTGCAGGTGCCTATGTCATAGATCCCTTAAAACAGGGGTGTCAAACTCGCAGCTTACGGGTCATATGCGTCATGTGCTGGCCCCGCCCCCACTTGTTTTAGGTATGGGGTGAAGTCCTGATACATCAAGTGATGCCACCGTGATGACGTGAGTTTGACACCCCTGCCTTAAAACAACTCTGCATACATTACTACAGCTGGTCACATAGCTTTTTTCCAATCATCAAAGGTCCTTTCAAGCAAAAGATTCTTAGAATTGTGGGAATTACATTTATATTTATCTTCAATATCTAAAAAGGAATTAATTTATGCTGCTAACTCTACAATATCATTATTTTCTGATCTTTTGATTTGTCAAGCTTGCAAGAAGTTTGAATGAAAAGTATGACACTAAGGTTATGTGTGAGGAAAAGCTTTGTAAGAACCATTCAGGGATGTTATTTTTCCAAGTGATGTAGTCCAGTGGAACTCTGTGTTTGTGTTTCTTTAAAAATGGTTCTGTACTTTGTATAGCAAGCAAATCCATCTTTAAAGCAATTTAAGAGAACACTATTAAACCCAAGCTCCCTTTCGTAGAATGAAATGCTGAAATACCACCAATAATGGCTTTACAATTTATGGGAGAAAGGTGACTTTTCTCATTAGTGACCTGAAATTCACAAAAGTCCAAGAGATATGAGCAATAAGTATTTCAAATGCCATTCGTGGGGTAAGATGTATTTCTTTTAACCTGGGGCTTTCCAGTTGTGTTGGACTTCAACGTATAATAATTTCTATACAGCTCAAACTGATAAAGAAAACTCAATTTAAAGGGTTTTGAGGTCAGGTTTGGAGAAATTTCTACTATGGAGTTACACCAATATGTCGCGGTATTTGATGCTATTCTCTATTTTGAATTTGAATAACGCATGCTATACGGATCTATTTTTTTTCTCTTGTGCATTAGCCGTAATGATTAAATTCCATCAAAAGCTCCTTCTCTATCACTTGAGCCCGCGAACTGAAAGCCGGAACTCTACTTCTATCCTATAATGCGCTGTCGGCTCTATGGAAAACGTCGCGCCTGGCATTTTGGGAATTGAAGTCCTTCCATTTGTTTCCTCTGCAGATCGGTAAGCAGATCCGTTCCTCCTGCAAACTACGATACCCACAATCGCTTGCAAAACGTAAATGGTGCGGGGAGCGGCAAGTATCTGGGACCTTAAATGTCGCGCTCGCCTTTGCTCTGTTCGAATTCTTTCAACAAGTGAAAGCTGCAAAGAAAACCATCGCAATGGTCCGTTCAACGGCTACGGGCGCTTTGCACCGAGAGTAAACTGCAGAGCGATGCCTCCGGCTGCTTGCACAGGACGCAAGGGGGCTGGAATTGATTCCGGGGTCTTGGGGGGCAGAAACAGCTAGTAAATCATAATGCTTTCCGTTTTTGTGCGAGGAATTTGCTGTAGTGACCAGCTGCTGAGATCTGCGGTGAAGCAGGCGCTTGCACGACATAGGACGGCATTTCTAAACACTTGGGCATGGTCCAGAGTAGGGCAAGGGCTCAGTCATGGCCATGTTTTGAGTCCTGTGATAGGCTGCGATGTCATAAAGCGAAGCTTATGGGTCCCCCTGGGTGCCCTGAGATCCGAAAAATCAGAGAACAGGAGCTCGCAGGTGCCTGTGCAAAGTAAAAAAGGAGACGTTTCAATCTCAGCTGCTCAGAAAGGTAAGGAAGGAGAGAGACATTGCTTTCACTGATTAAAACGCTCAGACTGTCAAACTTTCCCTAAAATGCTGCAGCTTTCCGTGTTTCCGAATATCTCTTTGTTACTCTGCACGAAGGAAACATGCGGCCCACCAAACGTTTTAGGAAATGGGATCTAGAGTCTCCTGCTATGGACAATGCTCTTTGAGTCTGGACGATTTCAGCATTTGAAGGGTAAAAATTTGCCTGTTTTCTTGAAAAAAAAAAAATCGCCTTGGCCTAATATAGTCTTACAATCTCAGCCTGCAGGGCCAAATATGATAATTGCAGGAGTGAACTTTAAGCAGTTCTGGAGGGCATGTGGTTGCAGCAAAATGTGGAAGAGGAATCTCACAGCCAGCTGGGTTTTGCAAAAATAGAAATATTAGTGTTTTTCATTTTGCTGGCATTTGTAGTTCAGCCATTATGCTGGCTGGAACTTAGGTAAGCAACCCTTTGAGAGCCAAAGGTGAAATACCTTGGCAGGCATAAGGCCTGTTTCCACTCCTAAAATGAATGTTTGGCAGAAAAGAGAATTTACTGTCTCCACTATCTGTCTATTTCAAGTCACCTTGAGCACATGATTTATTATCAGAGCTATGGGAAAGCAGCTTAGCAGATTTGGATGTTGTTTTTGGATGGTGACAGAATTAGGAGAGACATAGTACGTAGTTTATCCTAATACAAAGGACAATTTAAAGTTAACTCATTTTTAGGCTAGGGACGAGCCTGTGTTCAACTGGATTCGTTCTTTGTTGTTCTCCAGTGGCATTTGAGGCATCTCTTCCAGTATTTCATCTCACAGAGCTCCTCTAAAAAGCAAGCAACATTCCAGGTTCAGCATATAATTTCATAGAAGCAATGCCATCCAAGGCTGTTGTCCCAACCCAATTCAAGGCTAAGGTCTCAATCAAATTGGTGTTTGGGGCAGAATACTAATAGATCTTTTCTTCCTAATGGGGAGGGCAACACCAGCAAACGGAAAAACAACACCACAGACCATGAAAACTGGTGGTAATGTTTATAATAATAATTGCCACCCACCCTCTCCTTCTCTGGGATCATGGCTATTGTTAGATTTGACACCCAGGCCTCAGTAATGAATGCCAAATCAGCTGTCTTGTCCATAGCAAGTTTATTACCAACCTTACATTCAAAATAGCAACAACTGGAATCCAGGGCCATGCAGAATCCAGTGACTTGGAATTGAGATGATACTGATTAATTCTCAACAGAAGTAAAAACTGTTTCTTCCTCCTTAATTAAGCAGTATTTCTTGGCATAAAGTTAACTGTTATACTATGCTATTTATAATATATATGTTTTACTGAAGGGTCCTTGGTGCTCTCTGAGCTTGCATCTTTTCCTGAAAATGTTTCATTACCCTAACTAGATAACATCAGTGCTAGTTAGTAACATCAGTGATGATGTTACTATTTAGGGTAATGAAATGTTTGCAAGAAAACAAACAAACTCAGAGCGCATCAAGGACCCCTCATTTCAACCCTGAGCTACAAATATTCTTCTTTAGATATGTTTTACTATTTGTAAAATACATCACACCTTGACTATTCCAGTTTTATATTTATTGGATTTTATTCTGTTTTTTATTGCTATCACATACTTTGCTTCTCTCTAAATATACAAGTTGAAGAAACATTTTGGGAGTCAGGTTTAGCTTAGTATATTTGTGAAGTGAAAAACACAACACAGCTGAATCTTTTTCAATTAGTCAAGAACCTGGGCCAAGCCATGGGAAATTTTTAAAGAATAAAGGAAAATAAACATGGCAATAATGTTTTACCTCTGCTGTTTTTAGAATAGTTATCTTTGTTCTGGAATAAGTATTTTCTTGTCCAACTTGTCTCTGCCATGCTAGTCAGTATTTTTAAGTAAAGGGAGAAAATAGATATTGGCAGAGATTCAGTCAAATGATTTGACTAATCCAAAAGATTTTACTGCCCACATTAGTGGAACAACAAAATCCTTTTTATATAACAAATTTACCAAGAACAGTATCCACTAATCAAAACTTAAACAGCCCTAGAAAGTTCCTGATCAAAAATCCATCCAAATGGATATATTCTTAACATTCTTGTGAACAAAAAGCACAGTACCTCTTCCTGTCCCTTAGTTCAATAGCAAGACTACATTACATTCTTAAAGAAGACATAGAAAATGAAACAACTGTAGAATGTTAGGACATGTGATAGAACTAACAGTTTTAATGCTGTTCTTATTCTCAAGATAAAAGCTATTAACATGTTTTGATTCTCAGGGGAAGCTCTAAGTAGCATTAATTTTAGACACTGTACTTTTTTATCTGGAATTTTACATCTACTGTATGTTGTTTGTTGTTTTCTTTTTTTCTCTTTCAGTGAAAGAAGCAGGAAGAGATTTCACTTACTTGATAGTGGTGATCATCGGGATTGGTGTGACAGGTGATTGAAACAGGGAAAAAAATTCTAGTTTACAAGTGCTTTACTAATGGCTTTTTAGATGTTTTGATTCATTGGCATCTGGTTTTCTTCTTCAGGTGGGCTATTCTATGTGATTTTTAAGGAATTATTCTCTTCTTCCAGTCCCACTAAAATCTATGGAGACGCCTTGGAGAAATGCAGAGCTCACCCTGAGGTTTGTTTCCAAATTTCAATGAAAAAGATGTTAATTGTAGAAAAAAACTGCTCTTAATTTAAAAAAAACCTTTTTTTTAAATTGATCTTCAGCATCAATGGAACTTGGTTTGCTTTTATCAAGTGATAGGTAGTTTTCTTAAAGAGAACTGATTCTCAACATCTGAAAGTAGGATTGGCCATTCTTCTTCTGCCACACCAGAAACATTACATCATAGCATTTTCACAACATATAAGTTATACACAATCTATTTAAAATAAGCCACCGGTGGTAGAAAGAGTATCTGTGCCAACTGTTCCGCTGTGCTCTTTTTTTCATTAATTGACATTTTCAATATTCTTCATAAATTCCAACATGGCTTTCAAATCATTCAACATCAAATGCAAGGAAACCCAAATTTTATATTAAAAAATTACAGAGGGAAGACCACAGAAAATATGTAATCGCAATGGCAGGTGATATTAGACCAGCTGAAAAGCACATGAAGCTTTTTCCCCAAAGAAGCATGCCTCCTCCTCATTTTACTAAAATTTTGAAATCCGCATAGTAAAAAAATATAAATTATGTCTGATGGGAGATTATATAGCATTAGTAGTGATGGAACTATTCACTAGTCCTGGATAGAAAGTGGATCACTAAGCATGTTGTCTTCTTGTAACTAATTAGGTAATAGGAATTTTTGGTGAACCCATAAAAGGCTGTGGTGAAGCTACACGCCGTGGGAGAAGACAGTTGGTCAGGTATCTATTAATGGATGTCTTAACATTTCTTAAATGTTATTTTCTGGTTGTTACTGTCTTTTAACTTGTTTTTAGTTATTCAGTTTAGTTAATTCCAGGGGTGGGCTGCTACAGGTTCACACGGGTTCAGGCGATCTCTAGCTAAGGGTCGGCCCAGTTCGTCGAACCCATAAATCCCACCCTTGGCTGGCCCACCCTGCCCCTCCCAGGAGTCTCTACGCAGCCCGTTTTGGATGCCACGTAAGTACAGGGCCCACACAGAGGCTCAAAGAGTGCGAAAAATGGGCCTCCCGGATGCTCCGGAAATCCAAAAATGGGCCTGTTTCGGGCCTCCAGAGCCAGGAGAGGCCATTTTTGCTCTCCCAGAGGATCAAGGAAAGCCTCCGGAGCCCGGGAAGGGCAAAAAACAGGCCTCCTGGGAGTCCAGAAAAGGGCCAGTTTTTGACCTCCGGAGCCCGGGGAGTCCGTTTTCGTCCTCCTGGAGGTTCAAGGAAAGCCTCTAGAGTCGGGGGGGGGGGGGTGCCGTGGTGCAGGAGGCCAACTAGGCCACGCCCACCATGGCCACGCCCACCCAGCAACACGGCAGAGAAAGTAAGTTACGTATATAGGATTTATATAATGATTGGGTAAGCAATTTTCTAGATATCTTAAATCTTAAACTTGTGTCACATTGAAAGACAGCTCCAAGTTTATGACATTCCAACAACGGAATCAAACAGGTGTTATACTATAGCTGAAAGGCAATGCATGTCATTTTCAGTGTGAAGACATGGAAGATTGCCTGGCAGGACTATTTGTCAGTTTATTTAAATTAAGACAAAAATATGCCCTTTATAACCGTCTAGTGCATTTTATGATATTTTAACTGTGTAAATTCAGGGATGCATGTGGATCCTTGATCTCTATGCCATAATGATAGGTGTTATTAGACAGGGGACTTAGAAGCTAATATTTACTGAAGAAGGAAGTCCATATTACTTTATATTCTTTAGCTTCTGACTTTATTCTAGTGTACACTTGATTCAATTCACTTCCCCTAAATACTCTCACTGAAATTTGCTTCTGAATAAACTTGATAGAATCAGACATAAATAATATTTATTGAAATATTCTATCTGATTCTGTTGGTGGATTTGGAAGTCAAAATCATGAGCCTAAGTAGGTTAGATATAAAAAGTTTTTAATTACACTCTGGAAGGAAGATAATGTTTACTACAGCACAGATCTAAAGTATATATAATAAATGGATGAATCTAATCAAATAAAATCTAGGAAACTGGTGTATCTCAACAAAATAGTTCAAAATTTTCCTATCCTTTCTTCACACGCCATTGAAAAACATGGACATTTCATCGTAGTATTGCTCACTACCTATCTTTGAAGGATTTTGTGTTCCCATCTTGTTAATTATTTACCACTATCTGATTACCCGGCCTTGCTGGGGGGGGGGGGGTTCTTTAAAGGAAGTATACTTGTGCCAGCATGTCCTGTTGGTTGTTGATGTTGTG
>JANHJO010005311.1:60099-70227 GCA_032468235.1 Pseudoxyrhopus heterurus | reverse complement strand
AGCGGGGCGGCCGACCAGCTGACAGGTGAGTGAGTCAGTGAAAAGCGAGCAAGTGAGCGGTGTAGCTTCGGGGTCCGGCAGCAGAAGCAGCCCCTGTGGGCCGCGCCTCCTGGTTTTTTTTTGCCGGCTTTGTGGCATAGACACATAGAGCTACTAACAGTGACTGTACCTGGGTGAAGCCAGGTTATTGGCTAGTAATTCTTATAAGAAGGAACACCATGGGGTTCAAGTGCAATTAATTCCCAATATTTGGCTTTTGATACATATCTTTATAGTGCAAATATGGAGATGCCCATCAAGCAAGTACAGTTTCAAAGTGGAATAAATCATCCTTTCTCACATTTATACATTACAGATGTTACACACGTGGTGTTCTCTGGTTCAGTTTATGGTCAATCATTCACACACTCACAGCCTGGAAAATTGCCACTCAAACCACTTTCAACTGAACACTGAGGCACAAACAATTCTTTAAAAAAACTACTCAAAGAGTGGGCAGGCTTCAGGCTTCCTTTTTATTCCCCAAAGTCCTTGCTTTTTGGTGGGGAAGGGCTTCCCATGCAGGTCCAACTCCTTTGTTGGTGAGACTTGGGGAGAGGATTGCCATGTGCTCAGTCACAACTTTTGTCCTTTTGTTTCCTTAACGACTTGGTTCCTTTCCCTGAGGGAGTTTTTCTTGCCTTTTGTCCACCCTGCTTATGTGCCTTCACCACTTTTAGGTATGGTGGCTTTTGCCTAATCTCACACAGGAAATAGGAAACAATTTAATCTATGAAATCTGGAAAGGAACTTAGCCAGCTGGGGGTCCCCTGTAGAATGAAATTTTAAAAAGGGGTGATTTGAATCCTACATCATGAACAATAGACAGTATGATATGTCTCTTGAAGATGCCTCCCCTCCACTTATCATTTTATGAGGTTTATATAACAATATTTTGAAAATGGGAATCTCCACCATTTATGCAACTTATCACCTAATATATTGTGCAAAGATTCTAACTCAGCTCTAGCATGAAGGTTACCGAAGGTATTACCATTTAAAAATTATTTTGTACAATCTGGCATTATGAAAGGATGCCAGGTACCTAACAATATTAGATTATTGATAATTATGTTAGTAATATACTCTGAGAATTATGAAATACCTCTAGGGGCTATGTTGGATACAGCTGTAGTATTTAATATAATATACATTACTTTTTTGGATGAAGTTATGAAAAAATGGATTTCTATCAAATATTACTTCTTGGATTAAAATTTATTATATTTGGCATTTTGTTGGAGTAATAACTAATAAGATTATTTCCTCCCCAATTGCGATATATTATAGAATTTGTTGAGGGGGAATTTTGATTTCTTTTATTAGACAATGCTGTTATATTCAAGGTATGCTTGTGGGAAGAATCTAACACAAGTTGTTATTTGTAGATTATATTTTAAACTTTTTAAACAGTTTCAATTGTTTTAATGTTACAATGCAGTCATCTGGAATAAATAAAACATTTACTTGGTGATAATATTTTTGTGGAACTAAGTTTAAAAATTGGGAGTTTTTCTTTGTATAAATTCTGTTAAAGAGATATTTAATTAGGATAGAATATGATGGGATAGGATAGGATAATTATTCATAAAGGAATATTTTCTTGTACAACCTGAATATTTTGTATTGTATGACAGATTAATGGTGACATTAATACATTATTAAAAATGCCTATAATATGTAAAAATGTACATATATAATATGTAGATATGTGCCCATATCAATCATAAGGGTAATATTATTTTACAACAATTCTTCTGTATTGATTTAGTGATATATATTGATATATATTCTAAGGCGGATAGCTGTGTTAATTTCACTTAGATGTTTTAAACAAATGGATAAATTAATAAGGTCTTCCTCTCAAAGTTACCACTTTCATATATATATTTTCCTCCAATTTTTCTGATCTGTAATTACATCATTGGGCATATTTATTATTTTCAGCTCTGTAATTGGAATAAAAATGACATTGCTTATAGACCATTGTGGGATTAATTAGAGTGGTATTATTTTGCATCTTAGAAATCTCTGCAAGTACTAAGTTATATCTTGTGTTTTCAGCATGAAGTTGATTAGGCATCTTTGGATGATATTGTGCAAGAAAATAAATTAATCTCTATTCTTATGAGAAACTAACCCTTTAGAATAATTCTTAGTTAAAAGTGGAATTTGATATATACATACATATCAACCCTGAGAATGGGGTGATTTCCCTTAATTACCTAACTCTTAATTATACTTTTAAAACTTTTGAAAAATGACAAAAAGAATAGAATTTGCCAAAAATAGTTTAATGGCAATATAGTTAGCTTAAAAAACTGACATAATTGGCTTTGCTCTTTGGAGTGGCCTAGAAGTGGAGCTCTCACCTCACAATCAGGCTGTGAGTTCAATCCTGGGTAGAGGCAAATATTTCTCTTTCTGGACACACTGAGAATATATCTGCTGAACAAAACTCCACATTCGTGACAGGAAGGGCATCTGGCCATTAAAACACTCTACTAGCTCCATTCAGTTGGCCAGACTCCACCCCGCAAGGGTTTATGGAGTCGTTAAAAGATGATGATGATGATTTAATAATAATATAATATATTAACAGAGTTGGAAGGGACCTTGTAGGTCATCAAGTCCAACCCCCTGCCCAAGCAGGAGACAGTTTTAATTGCTCTTGGGAATTGAACCACTGAGCTGCCAACCTTAGTGGTACACAAGCCCAGCATCTTACCACATGAGCCACCGCCTTGTTACACCATCTTGTTTGTTGTGCTCTTTGTTTGAACAAAATGTTTGGCTGCTTTGGAGATCCCCCTGATATGTAATATATTAGAGGACAAATATTCTTGAAGGCATGCAGGAGGACAACTGAATTAGAAGATGGAAGAGAGACTTAATGGAACAAGGAATCATCCCAGAAGGAAACATGGCTAAGGGATCTGATCTCCACTGTTACTTGGAGGACACTGAATAGGTTGAAGGTGAGAGTACCTAAGTGTAAAATCAATATGCCTAAGTGGAGGTTGCTGGTGGATAACAACACACTGTGCAAAAGTGGAGAGATTCAGTGTCCGGCTCATTTTTTGGTCTGCCGATTACTACCAGTGACCGAAAGTGATCTGTTTCTGGCTAACAATAAAGCCAACAAGGTGGCCTCATTTTGTCAGTTTAAGGTTTGATGTAGACATGAAATAAATAAATATTAGGGATTATTTGTTGAGGTTAAACCATCAATTATATTGAAATGCTGATATTATATAATGTATAGACTTAAACATGGACATGTGCAAGCAATGTGTAATAGAGGCTAATAGAAGAATATGACATAATGAATGGTTCTCAAGTGTTGAGAATAGATTTCCTTTTCTAGTGGTGATTGAGGAGGAGAGATCCTATCCTCAGCTTCAGCTATGCAGGGTCAGTGTTCCCCCTTCTCCTATTCATCATCTACATGAGACCACTTGGTGAGCTTACCCATCATCGTGGGATGAAGTATCATCAGTATGCTGATGGTACTCAATTGTACATCTCTGTCCTTGGTGAATTAAGCAGTGTTGTGACTTCTTATCTCAGTGTTTGGGGGTTAGGAGGATTTCAAGGAGCATGTGGCACTCTTGGCTGGGATGACTTTTGCAGTTTTGTCTAGTGTGCCAGACGTGCTCATTCCTGGATTGGCATGCCCTACTTACAGTCACTCATCTCCTGGTCACCTCTAGATTGGACTATTGCAATGGGCTTTATGTAGGGCTGCCCTCGAAGAGTGTCTGAAAGCTTCAGCTGGTACAGAATGCAGTGGCACAGATAGTTATGTGTGCTCATAGAACATCACATATCACAGTTGTTCTCCATGAGTTGCATTGGTTGCAGTTTGCTTCCTAGTCCAATTCAAGGTGCTGGTTTAACTTTCAAAACTGTTCATGGCATGGGACTGAACTATTTGAGGGATTCCTTTTCTAGATGGATCAGCTCACTCCATTGGATCTGGCAGAGTTGGCATGTCTCAGGTATCATCGGCTAGGAACCTTCAATTGGTAGGTCCCTGGAGACATGCCTTCTCTGTCACGACACTTGCCTTATGGAACATCTCCCCCAATGAGATTGGCTCCATTCCTTTTGACTTTCTGAAAGGACTTACTTAGATGGTTCAATTGTTGAGATAGCCATTTTCCTTTCACTCCTATGGTTTAATTTTTTTTCCTTTTATACTATTCCTTAACATTTATTTATTTATTTACAGCTTGCTTTTGTTATTTTTACAAATAACTCAAGCAGATGAATATATCCAACACACCTTCCTCCTCTTATTTCCCACAATAATCTTGTGAAGTGGGTTGAACTGAGAGTGGCTCAAAGTCACCCAGCCGGCTTTCATGTCTGAGGCAGGATTAGAACTCATGGTTTCTAGCCTAATGCTTTAAGTAATAGACCAAATTGGAGAGGATAATAGATAGATAACAAATAACATGAATATATATATATATACAGTATATGGTTGTTTTATTTGATTGTTATTTACTGCTTTCAGCGAGATAGGCAGCTATATAAATTTGATTAAAATTGGAAATATAATTATTTTTCAGTTTTCATACCTCTATTGTTATGATGCAGTTCCCTAGTCAGGATACAAAACCACTAGGGTTAATGAAAATACTACACAACATACAAATACCCATATATACAAACACCCGGAGTCCTCTGGGAATGGGGCGGCATAGAAATTCCAACAAACAAACAAACAAACAAATAAATAAATAAATGGGATGTTTTCCAAAGATGTGCATGTGTGGCATAAACACTGTGCTTTGCAACTACAGCTACTAACTCTGTGGGTATAAAGAACTGCCAGTGACTAAAATTTTTGCTCTTAGATCCAGTAGAAGAGAAGATGGGAGCTTAATGCTTCCCCAAAGGGAATGATTTACAACACTGTGGGTATAATAAAGTTGGGGAAAGTTCTTATCCTATCTACCCAGAACTTCCAGTCTCAACTCACTGAAAGCTTTACAGCTTTCTCAAACTTTGATATTTCCACAATCAAAGCAAAGACCATTAGGTCAATCAGTTCATTATGTCTCTCAAAAAATAATGGCTAAACCAGGGGTGGGCAGCTATGACAACTTTATGACCCGTGGACTTCAATTCCCAGAATTCCTGAGTCAACTATGCTGGCTCAGGAATTCTAGGAGTTAAAGTCCACAGGTCATAAAGTTGCTATAGTTGTCCATCCCAAGGTTAGATTTTTGGAAAGAGTTAATCAAACTTTTACAGGAAGAGATTAAAGTAATCAGTTCTAAATTACTGCAAGCAGAGAATTCACAGCCAGTCAAAGCAATTCAGATAAAATTGCTAACATAAAAAGAGAACCAAATGTAATGCCGACATTCTGAAGAATCAAAGCAAGAGGTTAAATTAATGCTTTTATGAATGGATTTTATGAAGGGGGTAAATACATTTAGCATCAAATTAAATTTTACCAAACAAACCATCAAATCGCTGAACTTCATCTTCAGATGAAGATAGTAAATCTTCCCATACCTTATTGGGCCCAAAGCCAATAAGATTCATCCAAGGAATATTATTGCTCTTTTAGCTGAATTACTGAAAAATAACCAGGGACTTTGGCAAGATGAATACAAGCTAATTTGGCTGCAATTGGTAGTGTTAAACTCTGTTTTGAACCGTTCATTAGAAACCCTTCACATGAAGATTTTGTTTCTTTACAAAATATTTGCAGCAAGCTGGAATAAAATATAAAGAATGCTTCCTAGTGAAGACTGGTTTTTAAAGATGTAATTACAGTAGCAGCAACGCTATAGGACACACCGATGTTTTTGGTTTTTTTGTAGAATACAGAAATTCTTCAGTGACAAAATACTTACACCTTTTGCCTGACAAAGAGGGAAGAAAAGATTATTTTAGTCAAAAATGAAAGCAAGCAAAGTAGAAAACATCGTTCTTTTAACACAAGTTCAGAAAAAGGCTTTTGTATCAGGAACAATATCAGACCTATAAAATTGCATTTGAAATTTCCAAAATGCTGACTATTATTGCACCGACTCTTTTATTTGCTTTAATCCAAATATGTGACCAATTAAAGGTCATATTTCCACTCATGTCCAGGAAGGATGATAATACAAACTCTACCCAAAACATATTGGCATGCAATTGCACAGCAAAGGTCTAAAAAAATGAGGCTTGTGCTTATGTGAGTTTGCGGTCTAGTTTGCAAGTTATTCAGGGAGGCTCATTCAATTTCATTGTACATATGTTGTGCATTGACAATAAACTTTAAATAATTATTTTTCAAGACCGATTTCTCTGGAAATTTCTGAACAAATAGTAAATTCTTTTTTGAAGTAACCCCAAAGAGGTCTAGCATATACAGATAGAGATATACTTTGTGAGATATAGTATACCTAGATATACCAAAGGGCTTATATATGTATGCTTATATCCATGTGTGTCCATGTATATATATGGATATATATATATATACACACACATCCTACTGAATGAACACATAGATCCGCACACTACACATGGAAATGTTTATAAGAGACAACAAACTTTGAGTGTTTTGCCCTTTATAAAGAACAATATATCAAACTCAATCTAGAAAACAATATTTCAAGAGCTATGTTCCCCGCATGGGGAAAAAAAATATTACTTTAAACTGGATGATTCTCTGTTGACCCCCATTTCTAACTGTTTCCTTATTTCAAAATAAAAATATATGGTTTCCAAATTATCAAAATTTGGTTGTTAAAAGATCCTTCTGCAAAATCCAGTCTTGGAATATTGAAAAACAGCAGTGAAATCCAAGTTAGATTGATTGCAATGGGCAAATCCATGGCAGCTGTGATTTATCTGCCAGTAACTGGTACCCCCACCTCCCCCCAGTCCATTTTTATGATTCCTTCCCCCCTCCCCAATTTTTTATATTTGACATTTATCTAATTCACTTATATTGATGGGTCAATCCTGGCACAATTAAACTCTACTTTTACAGTTCCCTATAGTAAAAACCCAAAGACTTTGCCTTTGAACACTTCTTCAGTTAATAGTATAGAATTCGAGCAAAATCAATCAATCGGTCTGTCTGTGTCTGTCTGTCTGTCTGTCTATCTATCCATTCATCCATCCAGCTGTCTGGCTGGCTATCTTCTAGCTATCATCCATCCATCCATCTGTTTATCAAATTTATTTCCTGCCCATCTCACAATTCAGGTGACTGTAATTTTAATGATTACCACTACACTTTGACATGGAGATTAAAGAAGAATTGAAGGTAGCATAGAAAATGTAAGGCACTGATTTTCACTCTGGGAGAGGAATAAATAAGGAAATAAATATCTCTAAAATATATATATTTCAGAGCCATTGGAACTCTTCTTGGGAAAGTATTTTCTAGATAAGCTTACACTGCTGTTTTAAATAGTCATATGTTACCTTCCTGGCCTATTTGAAGCATCCACTTAAAATATACACAATCTGCAGGCAATATGTGGAAATTAAAATTGATGGAAATTGATGGCAATCCAGGTTCAAAAGGAAAAGGGGACACAGAGGGCAGTGATGTTGCCCTTTTCAACAACTTTAAAAGCTTCCAGGAAATGACATGATTGGTTTCAAGAAGGGTCAACCAGCACATTCACTCAAGCTTCAGTTCATTATTTCCCTTTTGGATCCAGATCACTTTACAATCCTAATAAATATTTACATAAACTTCCAAAAATAATGACTAAATAATAAATTCATAGAGTCAATCAGCGGCATGAAATGACATATTTAGATTCATTCCATTTTTTGGAAATTAGTTTTCTCTCTCCTGGAACTTACACCTATTAAGACATATGGAGACTCTAAAAAGAATTGCTTAGAGTAGACAAAATAAAATGATGAAATTATTAAACTGGATCCCAGTAGATTTCTGGGTGCCATTCAAGGTGCTGGTTACCACCTATAAAGACCTTCTGGTGTGAGATTATTCTCTTCAATTGTTTCTGCCTAGTGAAATAGATCCCACAGGGAGGGCATGCCCCAGATCCCATCTGTTAACCAGCATCATCTGGTTAGACTCAGGAAGAAGGTCTTCTCTATCACAATGCTTGCCCTTTGGACCACTATACCCCAAAAGATTCATTTGTCCCTGACCCAGTTGCTATTTTGTAAACCTTTGAAGACCTGCAGTTTGAATAACTCTGACCTTGAAATCTCTTCTGAGGTCATCTTACTGGAAGGCTGAACCAACCTTGAGCTGGTCAGGATTTAACTCCATACTATGGGCAGAGTTTGCCTGCAATACTGCATTCTAACTACTGTACCACCAGGGCTCTTTTTTCCCTATTATTTAGTGGAATTGATTGCACCTTTGAGGCCAATAGCAATAGCACTTAGACTTATATACTGCTTCATAGTGCTTTACAGCCTTCTCTAAGTGGTTTACAGAGTCAGCATATTGCCCCCAACAATTTGGGTCCTCACTTTACCCACCTTGGAAGGATCGAAGGCTGAGTCAACCTTGAGATTCAAACTGCCAAATTGCAGGCAGCCGGCAGTCAGCAGAAGTAGCCTGCAGTACTGCATTCTAACTACTGCGCCACCCCTTATTTATCTCCTTATTCATTTTATCTATTTTATTTATGGTTTTATCTCTCATGTCTGCCACCTACAGTCTCAATTGTGAGACAGGCAGATGCATAAATAAAATTAAATAATTGAAAGATAGTTGATAATGCATATTAATTCCCACCGGACCACCATTGAATTCAAGTTCTTTGTGCCATCTTTAAAAGGAACACTATCAGGATTTTTTAGGCTATATACAGCTTAATGTATTTTTTTTTATTTTAAAAAGTTTTCTTAAACTTAAAAAGAAGCCATAATCAACTGTATTTTTTTTTTTTTGTAAATAGCAGAATTCTTGGACTCAAAATAAAGCAAAATACAAAATTAAAATATCGTGGTAAAATTACTATAATCAAAATAAACCTGCCAGATTAGCTGAATGACTACTGGAGGCCATTTTTAAGATGCTCCCACAGTCAGAAGCTTTGGAGTTGCCCCCAGCTCTGGAACATTTGTTCCCACTTTCTCAACATAAGGAAAAGTGGCAAAAAGCACCTCTCCTTTGCCAAACTATTCACTTTAAATGGTTTTAGCTATACCGGTTCACTTTGATTTTAATTGTACTGATTTTACAGTTACATTTTAGATTCTGCATTCTGTTTTATTTTCGTAAAAGATTTTGCTGCTTATAAAAGTATAAAGATTGATGTAAATTTGATAATTCAAAATCAAATGAAATGTTGCCAGGGGTCTAACTATGGAGTAAATGTGAAAGGTGAAACATATTAAGAATTAGAAACGTATTCCATTTTCCAGTCCAACAGATGGTGTTTAGTTGCAATATCAGCAGGGGTGGGATTCAGCCGGTTTGGCCTGGTTCGGTGAACCGGATGCTAATTTTACATCTGGTTCGCCAAACTGGTAGTCGCAAGGACTGGCTGGCCCTGCCCACCCCATCCTGCCCCTCCCAGGAGTCTCCATATGGCCTGCTTTGGATGCCAGGTAAGTGTAGGGTCCACACGGAGGCTCTGGGAGGGTGAAAAATGAGCTTCCCAGAAGTTCCTGTTTCTGGCCTCCAAGGGTCTCCAGAGCCCGGGGGAGGTCATTTTTCCCCTCCCAGAGGCTCGAGGAAAGCCTCTGGAGCCTGGGGAGGGCAAAAATGCCCCCCATCATTTAAAATAATTAAAATAATAATATGATTGAGAAGTGAGTCCCTGTAATAAGAAGTAGAAAGTTAGATGACACTCACATGCTCTTTTACCTTGATTGCAAGGGCAACTTCCTTGGGAGAAGGAGATATACACACACACACTTTTTAATGGGTCTACTTCCACCCCTTTTTAATTTTGAGTGCAGAATGTAGTGCCAATGTAGAGAAGCACAGAAAAGTAAGCCCCATTAAGGCAGGAGACTTAATTTTTTTTTAAAAAAAAATTCTTTTAAGCTATGTTGTTGTTGTTGTTAGTTGCGAAGTCATGTCCGACCCATCGCGACCCCATGGACAATGTTCCTCCAGGCCTTCCT
>JANHJO010005311.1:21090-37619 GCA_032468235.1 Pseudoxyrhopus heterurus | reverse complement strand
GTTAGCATGCTTCCTGGGACCCATTAGAACATAGAGTAACAGAGTTGGAAGGGACTTTGGAGGTCATCTAGTTCAATCCCTTGCTTGAGCAGGAGGCCCTATTCCATTTCAGACAAATGCATGTTCAATTCCTTTTTTTGAAAGCCTCCAGTGATGGAGCACCAACTACTTCTGAAGGCAAGCCATTAGAGGGTATTGTTTCAAGGATGGGAACTATAGCATGTCCACTCTGCTGGATCTTACAGGGTAAGCAGAAAAAAAAATAGAAGAATCATCATCCTTCAGACAACTGAATCCTATGCCTTGGAGGGTTTTATAAGTCACAAGCATCACCTTGAATTGCCGCCAGTGGTTAAGGTGCTGGCTTAGGAACCAGGAGACCATGAGTTCTAGTCCCACCTTAGGTGTGAAAGCTGGCTGGCTGATTTTGGTTATATCTGTCAGCCCAACACAGAGTTGTTATTGTAGGGAAAATAGGAGGAGGAAGGAATATGATGCATGTTCACCATGTTTTATTAAGATAAAAATCTAATGAATCATGATAGCTCAGTGGTTAGAATGCAATGCTAACTCATTGCTCACTCCAGGAGTTTGATTCTGAATGGCTCAGGATTGACTCAGCCTTCCGAGGGCTATAAAATGGGGACCCAGATTGCTGGGGGAAATATATTGACTCTGTAAACCTCTTAAAGAGGGCTAAAAGCACTACAAAGCACTATATAAGTCTAAGTGCTATTGCTAATAAATAAATAAATCCTGCAGCTTACTGGTAACCAGCAGAGGAATCACAGGAGCATATCAGAGTATGTTCATAACTGCCCACACAGCCATTTTCATTCCAAGTAGTCTTCAGGGGCAGTCCATATCAAGATATTACAATAGCCCAAATATGAAGTGACTGAGGCATGAATGATTGTGAGAAGGGAATTCTAGTCCAGGTAAAGGTACAAAAGGATGCTAAAGGCCACCAGATTGGTATCAGTTCTGTCTGGAGAAGAAGAACCCCATCCAGAAATAAAGATGAAAAATTCCTGACACTGGAAGACCTGTAAGCCCATAGCCACTCTGCATTGTCAAGCTTGAATTTAAGCTTATACCTTCCCATCCAGATCTTCAATCAGAATAAAGCTGGAAGGGACCATGGAGGTCTTCTAGTCCAACTCGCTGCTCAAGCAGGAGACCCTATACCATTTCAGACAAGCAGCTGTCCAGTCTCTTCTTAAAAACCTCCAGTGATGAAGCATCTACAGCTTCTGAAGTCAAGCTGATCTTCACAGTTTCCACAGACTGCAGTTTTCACAGTCTCCAGGCACTGAGGCACTGATAAAATTGCTTTCAAGCTTCCCCTTATTAAAAACAATTGCCAATGCATTTCATTTTGTGTCTTTCCAGTTTCAATAAGAAATGAAAAAGGAAAGGCAATTTTAAATGTAACTTGTAAATATAGACGCAAGGCATATTTTTGATTCAGTGGGAAAATGTGACTGTAATAAATGGTACTCCTCAAATATTAAAGAACTGAACCAAGTTCAAGCAGGATTGTAGAAACCTCTTCCTTAACAAATGCAATTTGATCTATTACATTTACTTCCCACTTATATTTGTTGCTTCGCTACTTATTGAGGGATGAACAACTCTCGGAAACTCTTTTCGCTGAAGGTCAGCAAGATTTGTTTGGCTGTTAAATCAACAGAGATGTAAAGTCGAAGAGAGTCATTTTAAATAATACAAGGCATCATCTCTTTCCTGTCATCAAAGAAAATGGATGCTCTTCAAAGTGTTATTATCTCTTTTAGAACAGATAAAGTAACACCCTCTTTGGCATAATAATGAAAGCTTTAGATTTGGTGTCTATAGAATAAAAATAGATGCATTTAAGCCAATGGATTTTCACAGCCTTCACTGTATTAAATGTGGGCTGGCTGGGTGAGGCCCTAATTCCTAATGACCAGAAAGCAGGCTTTGAATCTATTATATCTACTTTTGAAAAAATCGTGCAAGGTTGTGAATTGACTAGAACAGGGCTGTCAAACTCCCGGCCAGTGAGCCAGATGCGTCATGGGCTGGCCACGCCCATGCCCGGTTTAGCGAAGGGGGGAAAAAGTCCCAATATGTCACGCAATATGTTGCCATGACAACATGAGTTTGACACCCCTGGACTAGAAGACATTTAAGGCAAACTTGGTAGAAAACCTAGTGGGTTTTGCCACACCAAAAATACTGTAGATTTAATTAGACTACTCTTGCAGATGATGGGGGCCTTATGAAAATCGAAAATTCTACTTTCAGCATTAAATCAAAACTCTCTTCCACATGGATTAAAAAAATAGTTAGGTTTTAATTACAAGTGCATTTTAACAGTATTGGTCTGTATCTGAATAGGAAGACATCTCAGTTCAGGCAAATACAAGCCCCTTTTCAATCCCTAAACTGGTCAGGTGCAAAGAAATCAAAGTAATAAATGACCACATGTGTCGGGATAATCAGAGTTTTAAAAGACTCTGTAGGAAACAATGTCTGATGTGCAAAAATATAAAGTTTTACCATGTGGGGCATAAATACAGTATATAATGCAACAATGAGAAATGGACACACTGTTGAATGCATCTTTGTGAGTAATGGAACCACTGTACAGAAAATTAGCAACACATGGGTAGCAAAAAGCAATAGCACTTTGTTTTAAAATTCTGGAATTAGGAGAACTGCAATTGAGGTACATCTCTTGCCTTGTGACAACTTTCCTTCCTTACAGCACTTTAATAAATAGCAATAGCGATAGCACTTAGATTTATACACTGCTCCATAGTGCTTTACAGCACTCTCTGGACAGTTTATAGTGTCAGCATTATTTGCATATTGCCCCCAACAATCTAGTTCCTCATTTTACCAACCTCGGAAGGATGGAAAGTTGAATCAACCTTGAGCTAGTCAGGATCAAACCACTGGCACTGGGCAGAGTTAGCTTATAATGCTGCATTCTAACCACTGTGTCATCACAGCTCTTAAAGTCAATTCAAACAAAGGAGAGGAAATCATAGAAACAATGGCAGAGGATGTCATTTTAATATAATGTTTATGCTTATGGCTAGCTACATATGTGTGCATTTCTACCACATAAAAAAAATCTTAGTTAATGTCCTCTACAGAACCATGGGCACTGAGAAAACATTTCAAATAAATAAACTGGATCTATAACAACTGTTGTGTATGTAGTTACTGGGGAGCTATTTTTACCTACATAGCCTTCATATATGCAGCCAGGTTGTCTCAGTGGGGGGAGAAAAGAGGAGGCCAAGGATGGAAGGGAAAGAATACAACATAATATTAATGGTGAGAACCAGCAGCAGAAGAAGAGATTTGAACGCAACCAGAGATCAACTGTTACTCAGTAAGGATTAAAAAGAAGAGTATGAAAAGAGAAGTGAAGTGAGAAACCTACAGGACAAAGAGGGACAGGAATATTGTCTCTAAAAGCAGTGAGTGACAGATAGGATCCTGACAACCAAATAAACATGCCTTCCAATAAACTGAACCATTCTATGTCAGTTTAATTCCTTTCTTGGATATTTACCTATTCATTTTTAATGGGGCAAGCTTCATTTTTATTCATTTATTTTGAATTATTTTTCTATTTGTATAGTGTTCCAGAGTATGATTGAATTGGACCTGTTAGCTGAAGCTTTAATTCTGACCATGTAGATGCCATAAATGCCTCCCAGGTACAGACACACAAGCAGCAAGAAAGATAGACAAGTTTTAAACTAAATCATTCAGCTGGGAGCTTTCTAGCTAGATCTGATCAGAGTCAAGTGCCAAAGGGATGACCTGAGCTGGTTATTTCATTTAATTTTTTTTTCTATTCCAATGCATATTCTTATTTTGATATTAGTCAATAAACTAATCATTAAACAATAAACTAAACTAAAAGATTTTCCTATTTGTACTAAACGTTTAATTTCAAGATGGGAGAGGATGGGAGAACCCAGGAATGATATCAAGAAAATTAGACATGATCAGCTGGGTGATCTTGGGCCAGCCCCTTTCTCTTAGCCCAAGCCACCTCACGGAGTTGTTGTTGTGGGGAAAATAGGAGGAGGGGAGAGTATTTGATATGTTGTTCACCGTGAGTTGAATAATCAAGGCAGGATAAAAATCTAATAAATAAATATGCTTAATTAGAACTATAGGCGTATTTTATAGGCTGCACCTTAACAACTTGTATTTTACTGATCGGAAATACTATGGCAGCAAAGAGACAAACATCCAAATTATAGTGTGCAAAATTCCTCAGATCATAGCTCAGGAGCAATAGGGAGAGACCAAGCTCAGAGACAGAATCTTTGCTTTTCGTGCAGAAATTCACCAAAATAATAAAACCAATGTGGTACAGCAATCGGGAGTGGGGGGGGAGTTGGACTGGGAGCAGGATAACTAGGTTCAACTTCAAACTCAGTCTTAAAAATTCACTTTCACTTCCTACTTGTTCAGTTGCTAAATAATGTCTAAGTCTTTGCAACCCACATGGACCATAGCACACCAGGGTCCCCTGTCCTTCACTGTCTCCCAGAGTTTCATATATATATACAGTATATAATGATTATATGATTTTATTGATCTATTGTTTACATTTTATTAGTGCTTAATAAACATCATGTTGTCTGGGTTGTTTAATTGCTTAACAATACAGATTATATTCTTAATCTCCACCGCTTTTTTCCAACCACTGGTAAAATAAAGTATATGTTTGATAATATTCTTTCTGTTTAATCTTCAGCATAAGTCTGTCCATTTCTGCACAATCTAGTATTTTCCTAATTATCTCTTCATCTCACAGTGTTTCTTCATTTTTCCAATATTGTGCAAATATAGTCCTCGCTGCTGTTAAGATGTACGATATTAAATATATACTTTGCTTATCAAGCTTTTTCTGATATTATACCTAATAACTCCCTGAGTCCTACGGGAGTGGGGCGGTATATAAATCTTGCAAAAATAAAAAAAATAAAAAATAACAACAGTTCAGGTTTAAAAGCTACATGTTTTCCTATCTTTTTTAGCCCTCTTCCTCATAGAAGCTATTAAAGATGAAAATCGTTTGGAAAATGTTTAATTGATGGTATCATATCATCTTTAACTTCTATTTTGACTGCCTCTGTTTTTATGGCTTGCATTCTCTTTGACTGACACTATTTTTATTGTATTTAAGGAAGTCTGTACTTCCTATGAGTGTTCTAAGCAGCTTGTGTCTTCTATAGAAGCTACCAAGAAATTACAAGGAAGCAAGGTAGTTGCATTTTTGCACATATATGCAGACAGTGATGTTCAACTTTCAGAATAGCTATCTCAAGAATCAGGCTCCTTTATAAGCCTATTATTGTTGTTGTTGTGATTATACCCAACTTGCAGCAACTGGTGGTTTTTATGTAAAAGTGTCACTAATATATCCTTTGTTCTACCCGTTCTCTCTAAATTGTCCCTCGGAACCATGATTTCATACTGCTTAACTAATCAGCACAAAATCAGCAATGGAAAGCTGTTATTCACACCAGGAGCCAAGTTATTTTACCCCATACTGAGTACAGCTGAGGTCTCGGCCTCCTTATATTCTTCTCTGAATTCTATAAGTGCCTTTGGCTCCATCACAAAGCTGATTGCAAGGCCAATGCACACACAAGCCTTTTGTTGAGGGTAATATATTGATTTTTTCCAGAGATAGCTTGGAATGCTATCTATTTCTCATGTTTTCCTATTATCACTATCTGCCTCCTCAGGCCAAACTGTCCTCTGCTTTTCTTGTGCTGTTTTTACAGCCTTTGTGTGCTTAGCACAAACCTGCAGCAAAACAACATCCAGGCAAGTGATTCTGCCAAACTGCTGCCAGAACTTGATTGCCTGAAATACCCAAAGGACCTCCACGGTACAACATTTAGGATGAAGTTTTGCAAGTCACTCAGAGATACAAGATAGCCATCCCACACATTGGAAATCATCGGTGTGATTATTGCTTAACATTCTTGTAGCATTTGGGGAGTATGGTTGTGCTCATTACATAGCCTGATTTCCTTTCATTATCTCAATTTACTTGCTTCACTGTAAGTTATATTTCCAGGAAAGACATTACTTTCCCTTTTTTAAAACTCTAAACTAAGCTTTGACTATATTCTGCAGACTGTGAGGTTCAAGGGAATCTTAGAATTAGTTTGATCTTGTATGGGAACAAAAGATAATTGTACAAGGCAGTGATCTGTAATTGAATATCTCGTTGAAGATTAGCACTCAGAAGCTTTAGAAGGTAGGGCACGAAGCTAGCAATCTAAAAGTGTTTTTCTTTCTTTTAATTTTGACCCAGGTATTTATAACCATATAACTTAAAAATCTATTAATTTTGCCCATCATTTGCTCCACCTTACAAGAACCACACTTGCGTAGGTGTCGTTGATGCTGTAGAAAATGGGAGAGCATGAGCTTAATCCTACCTTAGGCACGAAAGAAAGAAGCTGGGTGGCCTTGGGCCAATCATTCAGTCCTAGAAAGGAGGAGGCCATTTCCAAAACCTTGCCAAGAAAACTGCAGGAACTTATCCAGGAGGGAAGACTGAAAGACATCATCCCTCAAAAAAAGTAAAATGTTCCACCTCTACAGCTTAAGAAGTTTTCAGCTGCTATTTCCCCATAACACGTCACTTCCATCTTTTTCTCCACTGTTGTTTGTCAGTCCAATATTAGGGAAAACATAAATGCTAAACTGAAAATTTACTTTTTTTCTATATTTATTCACCATCAATCACCTTGATCTATTTTTTCCACTTTGTTCATGTTTATTGTGCTGTTTACCATGTGTCTCTCCTGCCTCTTCAGTGGAGCATAATATTCCCATGTCATTTAAGTAAACAGGTACAGATGTGTATTTGCATATACATGGATTTGAAAATATGCAGTAAGACTGCGCATTAATGCCTTTACAGAAATACACACATCTTCTGACCACTTTGCAAGGAATTAGAGCTGTTGAAGGAAACAGAAGATTATTTTCAAGCAAGGAACTGCAGCAGACAAAGTGAAATTTAATATTCCCTTGCATTTCCATGTTTCAGCAGTACTTTAGCAGTACTTTCTGATATGCCAAAAATTGTTATAAGTTTGTTCACTAAAGCAGATCAGGTTTCGTTGACATAATTTAGATAATAGATAGATAGATAGATAGATAGATAGATAGATAGATAGATAGATAGATAGATAGATAGATAGATGATAAATGGATAGATAGATGATAAATGGATAGATTTTTTTCAGAATATCAAACATTTTATTAAAACAACCAAAAAAAAGCAAAATGAAATGAAAATATTTCCCTACCTTTCAGTTGATATCAGTTTGCATTGCCACATCCCATGGTATCTTTGAAGACTGACAAACAATTATAAATGATTCCTGACAAATTAAAACATCACCTGGGATTTAATCATTTTCAAAAAGAGGTATTTACATCTCCATTGAAAGGAAATCTTTTAAATGAAACACAGCATAGAGATGGTTTACCTCTGCTTAACAATCCTGAAATAATTCAGCATAATTCACCATTTTTTTTTTAATGAAAAAGCACCTTTGTCTCTCCTTTTTATTTCTTTTAGGGGGAGTACGATTATTATAAAGTCAGAAAAAATTCAGAAAAAGAATACTGTGAAGGAAATCTCAGTCTTTTAGAAAGTTAGGTGTTGGACTACTGATTTATAGTGAAATGAATTTGCTGGGAAAGTTCTTATGGGCACAGGCAAGTGAACTGGCATCAAAGGCAGAAAAAGGACATTAGGACAGGAGCCACGATGGATGGAAAGCAGAATGAAACAATGAAAAGAATAAACCATTCACCTTTGCAAAATAAACACTAGTTTTGTAGTATCCTAGACCCTAGGACAGGGGTCGTCACGGCGGCATCACTGATGTATTGGGACTTTTTTCTCCTTCACTAAACCAGGAGTGAGAATGGCCAGTGCGTGACACATCTGGCCTGTGGGCCACAAGTTTGACAGCCCTGCCCTAGGAACTCCATACAAATTTCTTCTCAGTCGCAAAGTTCTGCTATTGCCCATTTCAATGTCTCTTTCCTATAGTCACAGAGCTACAATATATTCTCAATTTTGCCTTACTCATCCTCCCATTTTCCTTTTGCATTGACCTTGGGCTGCAACATTTCCATTGTCCTCTCTGTCTGCCTACCTCTGAATCAATCTCTGCCTACCTCTAAATCTTTAATGAGAAGTTGAGAGGGTTCAGCTTTGAATTTAGTCAGCAGCAGAGGCTTCCTGCTTTCCAAATTAGCTTAAAGTGACACCGCATTTAGAATAATCAGATCTGTAAGAAGGATGTCCATTTGATCATATTTGATACCATTACCGTCAACAATTCTAGTAGGTCCACTTTACCAAAATAACATGTAGCATCAATGAGAAACTTACTTATAGGAAGCATTCACTCATTCACAGGAAAGCTAGATAATTTTTGAAGAGAAAATGACTTGGACAGCTAGGGAAAAAAATAGATTATCTACAACGGTCAGAATGCTCCTTCATCTTAAAGAACAGATTTATTTCAGCTATCTCTTAGGCAGTCTTTTTTTTAAAAAAAGTGCACTTTACTGACACACCATTAATATGTTGCTAGACTTCGGGCTGCATGAAAACAGATAGGCAGTTAAGAAAAAAAAGTAAAAAAGAGAGAAAAGATTTTATCAGCATTCTACATCTGTTCTTTTAGACGTAGGGAAAGTCTCTTTGATTTCTCTGAGATGTATTTCTCAGTTAATGTACTTCATGTCACAGATTTTAAACTCGGGTTTTATCAATTGTATCTAAGAGTTGCTTTGCTCAACTCCATGGCTAAGGTCAGGGGCATCCTTCAAAAAAGCAGGGTAAAATGCAGCTCTTTCTAGACTTGATATTCATACTATCTGCTTTGGCACAATGAAGATAAAATAGCTACTTGGTTAACACCCCCCCTCCCCAGCCCTTCAATTTTTCCCAAGATTGCTGAAAGAAAACTGATTGACTACATGATGTTTCTTCTATATCTGCAAGATACAGTTTGACCAAATCACGGCATCAGTATGTTCTTCAGATCATCACAGTTCTTAGAGTTAGACTGCTGCAGTTCTTCTTGTAGTATACTTTATCCTTGTCTGTAATTATGCCATGGAAGAAGGATGGTTTGAAAAGCATCAATAAAACAGTTATCACTTTATTTATTATATTTCCCTTAATATAAGATATATTAAACACATACAAGTAGTCCTCTATTTATGACACAATTGGGACCAGGATTTCCATTGCTGAGCAAGGCAGTTCTTAAATGAGTTGTGCCTGATTTCTATTGTTAAGTAATAACTGCAGTTATTAAATAAACTGCAGTTGTTAAATAAACCATTTGTTAAACAAAGCCAGCTTTCCCATGGACTTTATTGGAAATCAGCTGAGAAGGCTACAAATGGCAATCACATGGCCCTGGGATGCTGCAACAGTTGTAAAAACAGGCCAATTGTCAAGAGCCAGAATTTTGACTGTGGGGATGCTGTGGTGGTCATAAGTATGAGGATTGGTGGTACGTCACATTTTTCACTATGGTTGCAACTTCAAACAGCCAAATGAATAGTGGTTAAATCAATGACTACTTGTGTAGAAGCTTCTCCCTAAACAAATATCTAAGAACTACCAAGTAGAACCTTTCTTGTTTCCTATTTCCTATTTCCTATACACTATTAAGTTATATTACCCCAATTTGGTAACAGCCTTGAAGGGGATCTGGAAATTTGATCCAAGATTTGCCTCAGAAACAACAAAACTCTCTAATGAAAGAAATAGAAGAATTGAAACAAAGAATCACTGAGCCTCTAGAAAAAGCACAAAAGCACAAAATAAAATTCCCTGCATTGAAGCTTGTTCCAAAGAAGCAACTAGCACAAGCATTGAAAGATGCTGATACTGTAATAGAAAATATAAGCACCAGCTCACTGCAAGAAACAAACCAACTAATATACAGCACAGCCGGAGTTATAAAAAAAAATACCTGGGATGCAAAATCAACGAAGAGGAAAAACATCCAAACGGCGCACTACCAAAATGGAAGATTGGCCTGAAAAATAAGATCAGCAAGCTGTGAGCAGATGCAAGCAGGGTAGACCAGATGAAAATAAAGAACCTGAAGAACAAAACAAATAATACTGGATCATGAAATATCACCTAGAAACAAGGAAGATTAAGGAAGCATTGGAAATAATAAAGCAGCAAATAACAGCTATAGCCAAGAAGATCAGCAGACATGAAGTTCAAATTCCACACTACAGGTACAATCTCCAATTTCAATCCAATCAGAACATTCCTACCAATCCATCAATTGAGAGACTCCAGTGAATCCATCAACACTTGACAAGGAAGACACAATGCAGTTTTGAGTGCAGATATGGGATGACCCAAAGAAATACATCAAGGATGCAGCTTGGCTAAAGGGGGTGGGTAAGGATAAAAAAAGACTGAAATGAAAGAGCTTTTAATAGTAACAGAAATTGGGTAGAAAAAAGCAAAGAAGATCAAGAATATGTCAGCACTAGGTAAAGATCATCTGCATGGTTTTTGATTGAAACATCTGACTGGTCTACACCCACTCATTGCCAAGCAATTTAATAACATATTGCAAGAAGATGAAATTGAAGAGTGGTTAACACCTGGCAAAACCTACCTGATAATGAAAAATCCATCAAAATGGAAGCACCAGGCAACTACAGGCCAATTACCTGCTTACCAACAACTTTCAAATTGCTAACTGGTTTGGTAGCTGATGCAGTCCAACATTGTCTAGCTGAAAACAAGCTCTTCCCACCTGAGCAGAAAGGAAACTGCCACAACAGCAGAGGAACAAGAGTTCAACTCCTGATTGACAAGATGATTCTGGAAAAATGCAAGAGAAGGAAGATCAATTTGAATGTAGCATGGACTGATTACAGGAAGGCATTTGACTTCCTGTCATATGACCAGACAATCAATTGCCTAGAAATAACATGAATCAATAGAAACAGGAGAAGCTTAGTCCAAGAACTATGGCACAATGGAAGCCATTGCTGGTGAATGGTGAGAAACTGGGAGAGGTTAATATCAAGAGAGGAATATTTCAAGGAGTTTCATTATCACCATTATTGTTTGTCATTGCACTGATTTCTCTGTCAAAAGTACTGAGTAAGTCAGACCACATCTTGCAAACATCAAAAACATCTGGCAGATAATCCCATCTCCCTTAAATGGACAATTTGAAGTTGTATGGAAAACCACCATCTGAAATCGACAGTGCTCCACACTGTCCATATGTACAGCCACGATATTGCAATGGAGTTTGGAATGGACAAATGTGCCACCCACACCATCAAAAGGGGAAAATAATGAAAACCAAAGGAATGAAGATGCCCCAGCTGAGACCATCTCCAGCGTCATTAAGCCACCAAGCCACCGTGCCTCTTACACACAAATGATCCAAAGAGAAATGAGTTAGTAATGTCCAAAGTAGGATTAAAATAGGCAAGTAACAATTAGTAGCTGAGGAAACGGGCAGGGGAAGAGAAAGGGAGAATTGCCTATAGAATGCACTTTTTATTATTTTGTAAAATTCCCTTTTGCTTTTTAATATGTTTTTAAAAGTTCTTTAAGTATGTGCATACAATTCTTTTTTTGTTTTTGTTTTGCTTGCACAAGGTAAAGGTAAAGGTTCCCCTCGCACATACGTGCTAGTCGTTCCCGACTCTAGGGAGTGGTGCTCAGCTCCATTTCAAAGCCGAAGAGCTAGTGCTGTCCAAAGATGTCTCCGTGGTCATGTGGCCGGCATGACTAAACGCCAAGGCACACGGAATGTTGTTACCTTCCCACCAAAGGTGGTCCCTATTTTTCTACTTGCATTTTTACATGCTTTCGACCTGCTAGGTTGACAGAAGATGGGACAAGCAACGGGAGCTCACTCCATTACGCGGTGCTAGGGATTCAAACCGCTGAACTGCCGACCTTTCTGATCGACAAGCTCAGCATCTTAGCCACTGAGCCACCACGTCCCTTTTTGCTTGCATATCTTAACCAATAATAGAATTTTAAAAAAGAAAATCAACAGATGTTGGATTATAGCCTCTTTTTTTTAACTTTTGGACAAAGGAATGGACTTAGAGTCAAAGACTTACTGTTCAGCATCAGAAAGACAAACCTATGGCTCCAAACCATTCATATAATTTAAAACAGTTAGTCCCTTTTAATAATTTAAACAATACAATCAAAAGGCGAACAAAGGTAGATGCAAGCATTTCATATTGACTCATCAGTACCTACATTACAATAACACGGTTAAAATCAGCCTCAAATATAAGATCTAGCAAGAGCATTAATTAATTAAGCCTATAATGTATGTAGGAAAGCAACAAATGGCAAGCCTTACGCCCATGGGAGACATAGATTGACATAAAGCCGTTTCTGCACGCACAAGGGGGGGGCTTCAAATGGTTAATGGCAACTGCCTCAGCAAACCACAGGAAACGAGAGTTCCAGTGGCAGAGTAGAACTTTAAATGCAGAGTTTTGATCCACCTGATGATGTCCCCTAGATAGTAAGTGTCTCGCAATGGCCGAAGAAGGCATTTTATGGCCTTTATGGTTATTGTAATGTAGGTACTGGTGAGTCAATATGAAATGCTTCCATCTACCTCTGGTCATCTTTTGACTGTATTGTTTAAATTCATAGAATTGATTATTTTAAATCAGCTATGGATGTCTGCTATGAATTATAGCATCAATTTATTGAAATATGTATGTCTGGAAATGTGCATCTTGTATGTTTTTGTTTCTTGCATTTTTTTTCCCTTTTATAATTTTGCTATTTCTTTTTCTTTTTTTTTAATTCAGTTAGTTTTTAAAAAGCAGATCAGGCTATGATTTGTCAGCCAGGCTTCCCTAAGTTGGTGTGGGTTAGGTAGGATTTTTATTGTGCGGTCTTGCCACAATAAACATGTATTAGATCCTGTCCCCCCCCCCCCAAACTAACTAAAAAACATAATTTTAGATTGTTGCACAAACCCACATGGTGTAATTAAGATTCAGTGTGTTGTAAGAATTAAATAATGGCATCATCATAGCTCAGTTTATCATATGAATGCAGCTAGTAATATGGATACCAAAGTGTTTTCAGGAAATATATATTTGATATAAAATGTATGCTATATATTTATACATGTCCATTTTAAGCAGTGGGAAATAGTCATTGGGTCAACTTGCGCCCCCATTGATGACAATGGCATCACATTTCTTTCTTTAATTCATAAATACAAAGAAAGGTAGAAATAGGAAATTAAGGGAAGGAAAAGGAGAGGGGGAAAGAAGTCCCTTTTTAGCCCTGGAGAAGGTTCAGGTTGTCCTTCACCCATTTTTCAATTCACCAGGTGGATGGCCCAAAATAGTGGAGGGGAGAGAGCCCTCCCTTCCTATTGTTTTTGGCTGTGACAGGTGGAGGTAATATTGCGGAGGGTGTGCTGTCCCCTCCACCATATACCTGCACCCATGACACACAACCCATGGGTTTATATCATCATTTGTGCACAAAAAGATGAAGCCTTCTCTGCACCAAAAAAACTATGATTATTTTGAAGCAGAAATATTTCCAGAAATTTATATGTCTTAAGAATTTCAAACAAATTTTAATATAGTTCCTTCCAGATCCCAGATTTGAGATAAAATAATGTTTTAGAAGGATTACATGGATTATATGCAAGATTAATATTGTTTTTAAAAATCTATTTAGAGCTAGAGGATTAAATGTTTATTCCTGACAGACAAATAGAGTAAAATAATAATTGTCAGCAGCTTCATTTGTGATCAGCCTGTTTAAGGACTGCTTTGTCCCAACTACAAATATCAACATTTTGGTTTGAGAAAGCTTACAGTATATAAATCATTTTGAAAACGAGGATAACTAGATTACCTTCCTCCAGTTGGTTTGCCCTCAATGTTTATAATGTCTTCTTTTGGCAGTACTGTCTCCAGAGCTACAAGCAGCATAAAAGAGACAAAGGTGAGCAACCAAGCATATTGTTTGTGTGGGTACCTGTAGCAGGAGTGGGGATAGAAGGGCAGTCCTTCCTCTGCAACCCAGAGGGAAAAAACCCTTTTTCAGAACTACTGCCTTTGGGAGAGGCTCTGAACTCCCTTTAAGCCAGGGCTGTCAAACGTGTGTCGTCATGACAGTGTCACGTGACATATTTGGATTTTTTTTCTCCTTCTCTAAACCGGGAGGAGGTGGGGCCAACACATGACTCATCCGACCTGCAGGCCGCGCGTTTGATACCCCTGCTTTGAGCTAATGGGAAACAGGTGTAAAAAGATCTGTTTCCCTGCACTAATAACACACCACAACATTACATTTTAAATGGACTGGGCCTTTTGTAATGATCAGTCCTAAATTGCTGTGTTGTTGGTGGTTTAATATGTCTTAAATGAATGTTATGTAATAGCACAAGTGTTTTTCCATTAAAATGCTGTACAAGAGGAGATGACACCAGGAGAAGATGGATGAGAAAAATGCCACGATAAAAGATGTAAGTAATTCACTTCCCTTACAATCCTGTTTTAAGCTTCTCTTTTTGTTTGCTTATTTGTATTCTATGATTACTGAGTGTTTCTTGTAGAAGAACTACAAATAATATCAGATGAAGAAATAAACAAGGAAGATTAAGAAAACACTGGAAATAACAAAGCAGCAAATAACGCTATAGCCAAGAAGATCAGCAAATATGAAACTCAAATTGCAAATTATAGGCAGAACCTTCCATTTCAATCCAATCAGAAACATTTCAACCAATTCATCAATGGAGAGACTGCAATGAATCAGTCAGTACCTGACAAGGAAGAAACCATGCAATTCTGGATGCAAATATGGGATAACTCAAAGAAATACAACAAGGACAACAGCTTGGTTTAAGGATAAACTATAAAATAATAAAATAATAAAAAGCTGAAATAAAAGAAATTATAATAACAGGAGAAATGGGTAGAGAAAAGAGCAATGAAGATCAAGAATTGGTCAGCACCAAGTGAAGATGAAGTGCATGGTTTTTGGTTGAAACATCTGATTGGTCTACACCCACTCATTGCCAAGCAGCTTAATAACATAATGCAAAGAGGTAAAATTGAAGAGTGGCTAACATCTGGCAAAATCTACCTGATAAGGAGCTGTGGTGGCACAGTTGTTAGAACGCAGTACTGCCAACTACTCTGCAGACTTGCTGATCAGCAGATTGGCTGATCAAATCCCACCAGGCTCCAGGTTGACTCAGCCTTCCATTCTTCTCAGGTCGGTAAAATAAGAACCCAGATTGTTGGGGGCAATATGCCGACTCTGTAAACTGCTTAGAGAAAGCTGTAAAGCACTGATAAGCGCTGATAAATCTAATGCTATTGCTATATTGCTATATATAATGAAAGATCCAGAAGAAAGGGCAGTTCCAGGCAACCACAGGCCAATTACCTGTGTACAACTTTCAAACTACTATCTAATGTTGTACCTGATGTAGTTCAACAGTATATAGTTGAAAACAAACTCTTTCTACCTGAACAGAAAGGAAACTGTCAAAACAGCAGAATAACAAAAGATCAGCTCTTAGTTGAGAAGATGATTCTGGAAAACTGCAAGAGAAGAAAGACCAACTTGAATGTAGTATGGATTGATTACAGACATTCAACTCTTGTCACATGACTGGATAATTAAATACCTAGAAATAATAGAAGCCAGTAGAAATATCAGAAGCTTCGTGTGAAGATCAGTGGCATAATTGAAGACATGATTGCTGATGATAGAATGAGAGAGTTGACATTAAAAGAGGAATTTCCCAAGGAGACTCAGTATCACAATACTTATGTCATTGCACTTATTCCTCGGTCAACAATGCTGAATAATTCAGGCCATGGCTATTAAACATCAGAAACATCTGCCAGGCTACCCCACCTGCTTTACATGGATGATTTGAAGCTAAATTTGAAAAAAAAACACCATCTGAAATTGATTCTTTATTGAACACTGTCCTTATATAACACGAAAATATTTCAATGGAGTTTGGACTGGACAAATATGCAGTGTTTAGCATGAAACAGGGGAAAAGAGTGAAAACTGATGTAATCAAGATGCCCTATGGAAATAATATCAAGAGCCTGGATGAAGAAGACCACTATAAATACCTGGGCATCCTTCAGGCTGACAACATTAGATACAATAAAGTAAAAAAAAATGTTAGAAATGAATACATCATGAGAGTGATCTTAAAATCCAAACTCAGTGCAGGAAATACCCTCAAGGCAATCAACTCCTGGGAAAGTTCCATCATTAGATACCCTGCTGGAATAGTTGACTGGACTCAAGCAGAACCAAAGGTCCTGGATAGGAAGATCAGGAAAAAAAGGAAGGAAGGAAGGAAGGAAGGAAGGAAGGAAGGAAGGAAGGAAGGAAGGAAGATGGAAATATAAATAAT
>JANHJO010005310.1:38598-49379 GCA_032468235.1 Pseudoxyrhopus heterurus | reverse complement strand
GATGGTGCAATGAAGGGACTTGTGTTCTGAAAGGCTGTTGGGCAATTCCTATTGTGTCTTAATGGCTTTCGTCCTCTTTTTGGATCTTGAGTGAGAGCTAATCCTACCATTCTGCCTTTGTTCAGGCTTTGTTAAGGGAGTTGCAAAATATCCTGTCTTGAATGGATTACCAAATCTGCATTTCTAAAAAGTGCTCCCCTCAGTTTCTGCTTGGGGACTGGTTTCTGAATAGGCTGGTCCAATCTTTCTTAATGGGCACAAAATATCTACTGGGGCTATTGAAAAAGATTGAATCTGCTTTCTGCCTCAAAAAACAACAACATGTTTCTCCATTTCTCCCTTTGGGGAAATATAATATTCTGCCTTTTTTAATATTTCCCAAAATATTTTATTTCTAAGAAGGGTAGGCACTGACTTTCTACAAGAGTAATTCATGCAAGATGAAAAACTAACAGAGAATAGCCTACATGTGGATACCTGTTATTACACATGTATGGTCATTAGCCTTAGTTGTGATCTCATGTATGTGGTTAATATTACATATACCTTTTATTATGTAAGATAAAATGCCATCAAATAAGGTGTTAAGAATAAATGCATACAGGTGATGAAATTGTTCAGTTAGTGCTTCTGAACAAAATGTCCATAGTCAGCAACATTACGTGAGTAGCTGGCTATATTAAATTTAATTTCTTTCTTTCTCTGAACTCCTATAGTGACACATCTGAAAATTTAGAATAAATCCTATATCAGCCAAAGTTAATGCTAATTTTATAGACACTGTGCAAGCCGCAACTGGCAATTATTATCTTCATAGAGAGATATCTTTATACAGAGATTTTAATCAAGGATGATCTATTTCAGTCCAGGAAATATCTGAGGAATAATAAGAGTACTTGCTGCAAAGTCAAGAATTTTGACTTGACTTTAAAACAAAAATAACTTAAATAAGTCACCTACAGAATAAGAAAAAATAAGTTTGATGGAAAATACAGAAAATGTTAACCTAGGCAAAAGTTGCTGAAACTGTTTTTAAATCCAGATTAACAAAATAATATGTGGAAGTGGGTGAAGTAGGGAGGAGGAGGAAGGGAAGGAGGAAGAGGAGGACAATCAGATTTGCAACATTTTGGGCTTATAGCCAGTGTCAATAAAAATAGTTCTAGCTTTCCTGTGGAGTTTATTTCCTGACCTGATCTATCTATCCAGTTTGGCTGAGAACAAGAGAAAATAAAAGTTTCTAGTTAAAAGAGGATTTGAGTTCATATGAGTACAGTATAAACCTCTGCAGCTATGTACTCTTGTACCTTTCATCTTAAAGTTATAAAACTCTTATAAATTAATTAACTTGGCCTCTTCAGAGGCAGTAATAGTTAGAGCATCATTACACTCATCATTTGAAATGAGCAAACCTTGACCCAGAAAAGTGAAATAAATTACCTGAGGTCACACATCAAGTCAATTGAGTAAATCAATGGTTTTTCTGACTGCATCTATATCATAGTCCTTGACAGCATCAAGTAAAATATTGATAACTTGCATGATAAGTATGAACAGCCATAATACAATTGTTCAGAATAACTCAAAAATGATTCATCATAGCTTTAAGTAATAGCATAGAAAGTATATTTAATTTGAATTAAATTCAATACTCTAATTTAGAGTGAAATCAAGTGTTTATACTTCAATAATAAATTATTAGCAAGGACTAATAATAAATTAGTACCAAGGGTGGCTTCTTACAGTATAATTCTGTACATCGGTAAATGTACCAAAGTATAGCTGTAGCTAAAGTGAGGATCAAGGGCAGGCAATCTCATCTCTAAACTAAACTTTTCCAAGGTTATGTAAGGACAAAAGGAGAAAGAAAAAAATGAGGCCATCAGCTGCATGTGTTATGTGAGATATTGAAAAATTATTATCGAAAAAAATAACATTGTGGAATTCATTGTGAAAGGTACAGATTTTTCCTTGCAACAATTGCTGGCATTCCCCCCATTTTTATTGTACATACTAGGGCAATTTAAAGAGGAGATACAGTTATATAAAGATGTATGGGTGGATTTTTTATCATCTCATACAGCTCTTCATCCAAGGTAAAATTGGAGTGTTTAATTCTCAACTTTTGTTCAAGAGGTACTCAATGAAAGAGAAGGATTTTGTGGCTGTTTTTCAAATGATAGTGAGTATCAGTTAGCTGAAGCCCCAAATTTCCTTATATTTAGAAAAAAATAATCTAACCTAATACATTTCAACCTTGGAGGTTGATGTTTGACAAGTAATTGCTGAGCCAGGTTCCATGTAATTTGGACTTGCAGAGATTCCCTAACTTCTTCCCACCTTTTTCTTTACAAGGAGGGGAAGAAGTTTTACTTTGCTTCTTCACTTCTCTGTGCTGCTGTGAAGAGCACAGACACACCTAACGCAGGTGGTCTGAGGAGCACACACTTTTCTCTTACCCTCATGCTCTGAGGGGGAGCAGATATGCTGAGGCACATCTGCACCATCCATTTTATAACAAAAGAAGACAATGGAAACCGCTTTAGATAGATTAAAGGTGTTTATTATTTTGTTAATAGTTTTTACAATAAACATAGTTCTGTTTTTCATCAAGAAGCAAGCCTCAAGCATCTTCCTTCGTTAGGAGTGATTATCACAAGCATGACCTCCACACAACAGAGTTTTTCTGACAGTGTTTGACAAAGCAAAACGGAGCTTAACAGCACTGGGCTGCTTTAGTGTGAAGTCTTGATGACTGTGATCCTGAATTGATCCTGAACATTTGGAATGCTGTGTTCAGTTCTGGTCACTATATAGAATGCTGAGGCGCTGGAAAGATTGAGGTGAATGCACTAAAGTGAAATGGCAATTTCCCAGGAAGGAGGGATCACATTCCAAGGAGCAAAAAGAAAAGAAGCAATAGAACTTGGAGCTGGATAGAGACAGTAGATGAGAGTTAGGATAGCCATACTCTATAAATTTTCTGCGTATATCCATCAGGGTGATAGTAGTAAAGATTTAGTCTGGCAAGATTCTGCCTTTAGTGTGTAATGTTCTATGTCAGGGGTGTCAAACTCGCGTTGTCACGGCGGCATCACAACTTTTTTCCCCTTCGCTAGGTGTGGGCGTGGCCAGTGCGTGACGCATCTGGCCTGTGGGCCGCGAGTTTGACAGCCCTGTTCTATGTCATTCTTGGACTGGGCTTGACATTTGCAGAAAAGAGCAACAAAGAAGATAAGGGGTCTGGAGCTTAAATCCTGTGAATAATGGCTAAACTAAGTATGTTTAACTTAATGAAGAGAAGACTGAGTGGAGACATGATAGTAATCTTCCAGTACTTGAAGGGTTGCCACAGGCAAGAGGGCAATGATTTAGTCTCCATAACATCTGAAGGTAGAACAAGAAGCAATGGGTGGAAACTCGTCAGAAGGCGATCCAGCCTGGAAATAAGGAGGAATTAACTGAGAACTATTAAACAGTGGAATAGCCTATTTCCCAAAACTGGAAGTTTTCAACAACAAAAAAATGGACAACCGTTTATCTGAAATGGTATGAAGACTCCTGCCTTTAGCACGGAACTGGACTAGATGACTTCCAAGGTCCATTCCAGCCCTATAATTCTATTATTCTTACTCAAATGGTTGCATTTTATTGATTACATATTTAGCTTGGCTTGCTCAGTTACTTTTCTTTATTTCCTTCCCTGCTCCACTATTTTGCACTTTATTAAACATCTTTCTGTATAATTCATATTTTCCAATTTACCTTAAAGAAATCCCACTTTTGCTGCATACCTTCCTTGATAAATAGTCTTGAGAAGTGCCTCTCTCTCAGCTTCAGTCCCCCAGCAGCAATATGGGGATAATAGTATTGACTTACCTATAAGCCGGCTGTAAGATTACTGAGTTAATGAATGTGAAGTGTTCTTTGCTCTCTTAAGTGCCATTCAAATGTTAATTATTATTATTACACTGTGTCAGCTACTGCTCCATTTATTTTCTTTCGTTTCATATTAAGTTTTATAAACTCATTGTATTGCATCTGGTGTATCATTTCATAACACAAACAACAGCAACAAATGCAGTAAATTTCCCCTCTACAAATTCCCACAGCACCAAAAATATGCATCAATTTGGAAGATCCCCTGCAGTAGAAATTCTGGTCATGGACTGGTGTGGAATTCGTGGGAAGAGAAAAACAATTGGTCTTGAGGAACTAGCAGTCTCCTTCTGGACAGCATTCATTGCTTACTTTTGCTGTCCTTGTTTTGCCTTCATCTATTTCTGCTTTCTCCAAATGCATTATAGATCTTTCAAAATGTACAATGATCTGTTCAGTCTGAGGTCTACTATTATCTTTTATGGCTTTGATAACACTTCTTCATTCACTTTCTAGTCTGTTTGAGAAATATGACCTTCGTTCGGTTTCTTCCTTGCTTGTTTTATCAACCCTTACAGGTAGTCCCCAACTTACGACCACATTGAGCCCAAAATTTCTGTTCTTAAATGAGACATATGTTAAGTGACTTTTGCCCCAGTTGTTAAATGAATCACAGCAGTTGATAAGCTAGTACCACAGTTGTTAAGTGAATCTGGCTTCCCCATTGATTTAGTTTATCAAAAGGTTGCAAAAGGTGATCACATGACCTTGGGACACAGCAGTGGACATAAGTATGAATCAGTTGCCAAGCATCTGAATTATGATCACATGGTCATGGGGATGCTGCAAAGGTCGTAAGCATGAAAAATGGTCATAAGTCATTTTTCAGTACCGTTGTTACTTCAAATGGTCACTAAACAAACTGTTGTAAGTTTGGGACTACCTGTACTATATATCTTATTAGTAAGTCAATATTACTAGTAACGTGCTGCCCTGTCCTCTTGTACTGATGGTAGCTACTCTTTCGGTCTAATATCCAATTTTTATTTTGTATATACTTCTATAAACTTATTGTTCTTTGAGTTTGTTCTTTATACTGACAATAACAGTTTATTAAACTCTTTATTCTCTGTCTACAAAGAGTCTTTTTATAGTGCTGTTGGTATATAATTAATCTTTTCTTGATATCCCATTGTTTTAATTTTTATCTGTGTTTTCTACATTGAGTTTAATTCAGTAGTGGCAATTTTCTTTGTTTCTTTTTCAATGTTATATAGGTTTTGGAGTTATATTTGTTATTATTCTGACTTGCTTAGGTCAAACACATTTTTAACCATAGAGTGGGAAATCCCAGAACTACTTAGCAGAAGAATAAGATTTGTTTGATCTTTAACTAGGTACTTCTAAATTTGTCCAGACTTTGCTTGAACAATTATATAGTCACCAATTGTTTATTATAGATTCTCCTCTTCTCTACTTTCAGGTATGCCCAGTTTCCACATTTTATTCTGAATTTTACTATCAGTATAATCCTCCTAGCATGAATTTGCTTGTTCTTTCCTATTCACTCCTTAAGTACAAAAAGTGGACCTTTGGAGAAGCAGTGACTCTTTATCTGTGGAATCTTTGGTGTTCTCTGAGTCTGGTTCTTTACTTGCAGACATTTCATTACCCAACTAGGTAACATCTTCAGTGTTAGAAGGGAATGGAGTTTGCTGTCTGTTTATATGCAATGGCTTGCCCTATCATTCCTGGAAAGAGTGTTGTTCTTGGTAGTTCCTTGATTAAGTTGTTTACTGTTGTACTGTTACAACAGCTTAATCTAGATATGACCATGAAGAAAACCACACTTACATCAACACTGATAGGCCAAGCCACTATATATAAACAGACTAACATAAATAGAGAACAAGCCACTTTCAACACTGAAGATGTTACCTAGTTGGATAACAAAGCATCTGTAAGAAAACCAAACTCAGAGAGCACCAAGGACTCCACAGTTCAACCCTCAGTGTGTGTGTGTGTGTGTGTGTGTGTGTGTGTGTATTTTAGTACACCTCTTTGGATTTCTTGTACCCTTCCAAGAGTCCATTTATATTGGAGCAATATATAACTATTGTAAGTAAATGACTAAATAAAAGTATTGAGTAGCCTGGCTGCAGGTTTTATATTGCCTCTGATTATTTACTATCCTTTTCTGCTTTTCTCATTACTCTGACACTGGTCCTCCAATGCTCTGCTCTTTGTTAATTCTACCACCATATTTTTGTCCACGTTAACCTTGATTTGTTTCACTTACTATGTATACATCTATGTATTATGGTTATACCCATCTGGACTCCCATTGTGTGCTAAGCTTTGAGTTAATTGGCTTGATTTGGTCTCAGCATGTTGCTGAATTCTGGCACAATGACCTATAAACCATAGTTGATAGCTTTCATGTTGGCTGAACTCAATCAATTCTACTTTATTTCAATAATTTTTGCTTTCAAAATAAAGCATAATATTTTCCCCCATAATTGGCCTAGTCTGTCTGTCTGCCTACCTGCCTGCCTGCCTGCCTTTCTATCATCTGTCTATCTATCTATCTATCGCATTTATATAGCTGCCCATCACACAGAACATAACTTTAGCTGCTATACAATAAAAACACATTTAAAAAGCTAACAATTTAAAAAAGCATTCAACAATTAAAAACACCAGTCAAAGTTATCAACAACAGAGTAGCAGAGAGAGTAGCATCATAGGTAATGCAGCAGTCTCACTAACTCACCACTTCCTTGAGTGTCCCAAGGAACTGATGACACAACCATTTTTCAGGGACTTCCAGAAGGATACAGGCGATGGAGCCAATCTCACTTTTGAGGGAAATAATGTTCCACGAGGTGGGAATCACAACAGAAACAGCCATCTCCAAGGCCCAAACAATGTAACCCCTTAGCAGACAAGACCCATAGCAAAGACCTAATAGGACAGGAAGATATCATGTGTGAAGGTGGTCCCTCAAGTAATCTGGCCCCATGCCATGAAGCACTTTAAAAGTGAGAAACAGCACCTTAAATTGGACTCAGAATCAAACTGACAACTAAGACAACCATGGAACAGAGGTATAATGGGTGCCATTCTAGTAGTCCACACCGCTCCATTTTGTACCAGCTGAATATTAAAATACGCTTCAAGGGCAACCCCAAATACAGTGTAAAGTTTTACCTCCCATAGATTTCCTGTGAGAGGTCTAATTCAATTAAAGCTTTGACAACCTTCTTGTTCCAAGCAGCCACCAGGGTATGCAGCACACTAGCAGGAACAATCCCCAGCCCCATCTGAAGCCCAACAGGTCCATCCAGTTAAAAAAAAAAGGTACAAGATGAAATGGCAAAGATCATCCTGTGGGAGTAAAATGATTCAAATAAAGTCATATCATCTATTATTGCAGTCTAAGAACAATATACTGTATATACACAATAAATTAAATTAAATTAATTAAATTAAGTTAAATTAAATCAGCAGCAAGATGGGTAGACTCGGTTACAATTATGATCACTGCACCATTGGAAGAGCCAAAGATCCAGGTTAGGGACAGATAATTATGGAGCAAATACATCTATGTGGTCATTAAGAGAAGACAACAACTTGATGTGGTAAAATCAGTCTTTCAAACTAGAGGAAGATTAGTGCAGACTAGAAGCCTAAGTGCTGAAAGTGAACAATAGAAAGCTATACAAAACAGAAAAAAGTATGAAACTGCGCAAAACCACTTGAGTGCATAAAATCCCTAGCCATAAAATACCTAAAATTAGTGCTAAATTAAAGGGATAAAATAGCTGATAAGCACTAAGAATCGTCTAATTAGAAAATAGAAATTTAGAATTATAGGTTAAAATTTAGAATTAAAAGGTTGGGATAAAAATAGCAGTTTCAGATTACTCTTTTTAAAATGTTTATGAGCCCACATACAGACAAATTTGTCTCTAAGACAAACAGAGTGGCAGAACATACATATATGTATAACTAATGTCATTTCAGACCCTGAATAAATATGCAAGGCCTGGAACTCTATCAACATCCTGAAGTTGGCACAGCATTAACTACAAGCTACATAAATGTAAATTGCTATCTAGCTGGGCCAGAATCCATCCTGTTTTATATGATGCCCAAAATTTTGCAATGCTCTACATTATCATTTGAAGGGAATCAAGAAGTATGCAAATAGCAGCCAGGATACTTGTGCAAAAACCTAGTAATGAAATCGTCATGAGCATTTCAATGAAATGGGAAGTGGAGGAGGACATGTGTTATAGTTTCAACCTGCCCAGTGGCATATGGGCACTATCTCTCTACCAAAGAGAGTTTCTTATATATCAACAATAACCAGGCCAAAATAAAAGCCTTTCTGTGGCTTGAAACTTATAATTGTTATAGACAAGGAAGGGGAAAGACCATCTACTGAAGTAAAGATGAAAATGACAAAGATACTAAAATACATTGTAGATTAAACATTTATATATTTATATTAGGAAATGCTAGATTCAGTGGCTTCAGGAGAGGTTAACAGATGAGAACTTAAACCAAACACGAAGAACTGTAAAGATTCCGTTTGTACTACATAATCACAAATTGTAAAAGAATAAGTTGTCTGTATATGTGAGGTTGTTTACTGAGAAATTGTTGATCCAAAAAGAAAACACAATTAGGCTCATACGGATATTGTCCTGTCAAAAATCAAAATCAACTGTGTTTTTCTTTCAGCAGCATGATTCCTAATTGTGAAGTTCTAAAAGTACACAATCCTAAACTATTATAAAACAGAAACCATGTACAGTGCTCAGAAACATATTTTTCTTCAATCGAAGCAAAGGGTTTTTTTTGCATCAACTCGCTCAACTATTTTTATCTTAACAATTTCAGGCTATAACGAGTTTTCTGCTTCTAAAGCTAGTTTTTACTTGTTCAGTTGTTCAATCACTTCCAATCTTCATCAGCTGATGGAAGTTGTTTTACAGGACTGTTTGGCAGTAACTGTTTCTTAGAGTTACTGTAAGTTCATGCTGGTGTCATCAGTACCTAGATATTTTGTCTTCCATGAACTTCTTTTTCAATTACTTTCAATTTTTCCAAACATCAGGCTCTTTTCCTGTGACTCTTACCTTCACATTATATAAAATAGATCCACTGTTACTGCTTCCAGTGAGTAATCTGGTTAAACTTAGGTGGTTTTTTTCTTCTTCTCTCAGTCCAGGATGTTATCAACAGTTTTCTCCAGCATCCTAGTGAATCTTTGACAGCTATTATATTACAGTTGGAAGAATCATGGCTTTGACAATATGTACAATCGTTGTTGATGTCTCTGGAGTTTAATATGTTGTCTATTGTCATAGCCTTTCTACCAAATATCAACTCTTTCACTTTGTTTGTACATTTTGTTAGGCTTAAGAAAGTCAAGTCTGGTAGTATTTCTCCTTTTTTCTCTATTTGTATTCAGTTGATATAATCTTAGATTTTGTTTTTAAAATAGAGCACTAGATTGGCTTTTGCATTCTTTTCTTTCACTTTCAGGAAGACATTTTTAGTCAGTTCCGACCATGAAACCAGTATTCATACTGTAGCTGAGATTGCTAATATTTCTTCCAGTAATTTTAATTCTAATTTACATTTCTTCTAGGCTAACATATTTTTGTATGTTAAGTAAATAAGACAATATGCAAACTTGCAAGGAGGCACAATGGCTCAACAGTTAACAGTTAAAGATGCAGACCTTGTCAGCTGTAAAGCTGATAACCCAGGTTCAAGATCCAAGTGCCGCACAATGGGGTGAGCTTCCATTACTTACCCAGCTCCTGCCAACCTAGCAGTTCAAACGCATGCAAATGTAAGTAGATAAATAGGTATCACTTCAGGGGGACGGTAACAGCATTCTCTGTGCCTCAGCATATAATCAGGGCAGCCACATGACCACAGAAATGTCTTCATACAATGCTGGCTCCCTCCACTAAGAAATAAAGATGAACACTACCTCCCAGAGTTGGAAATGACTGGACAGAGGAAACCATTATCTTTTATGTAAACTTGCTACATTTGTTTTCCAATACTGACCTATTTAGTTCCATATTCTACAGTGAGTGGTGTATCTTGCTAAACATGCAAATTCTTCAGTGGCCCATATTTTAAGGAACTATTCATAATTTATTATAGTCTACATAGACAAAGGCCTTTGTCTAATCAGTAAAACATCTTTTGGTTTTTTGTGGCACAACTCTTAAGTATTTTTCTTCATTTATTAAATATTTTTCTATATTCTACTTCTCTATATCATTGCAACATACAGTTAGATCACAATAACACCTGTTGGTTTGCCTTGAATTCAAATTGAGATTATTTTATTGTGAATTGGGTTGGGTTGGGTTGGGTTGGTTGGCCTGGGTCAGATTGGAACAGGTGGGACTTGACTTGGTTTTATCCCAGCACCGACTTAATTAGTTATATGTTTTATTTTATTTTGTTTTGTTTTATTTTATTATTTTATTTTACTTTATTTTGTCTTGACATTTATATTCCGATAATATTGCCTTGATTCATGGTGGTAGGTAGGTAGGTAGGTAGGTAGGTAGGTAGATAAGATAGATAGAGACAGACAGACAGACAGACAGACAGACAGACAGACAGACAGACAGACAGACAGATCAGGCCAAGTATAGGAGAAAAAAGAATCAAACTTTCTTTTTTCTTCTGTATCGCATCATATCCTAATAGTTATGACTAGATAATAGAACCATAAATTCTATTATGGTTCTATTATACCATAGATGTAGAACCAAACATCTATGGTATAAGAACCATAGATTCTTATTTCTAAGTTCTTTCTAAGAACCAAATTAAAAGTATTTTAAATAAAGCCACAGTAT
>JANHJO010005310.1:1119-12333 GCA_032468235.1 Pseudoxyrhopus heterurus | reverse complement strand
GGTTCAATTTCAGCAACATTTTATAAACCTTAGTTCATCATTGTCAATGATGCAATTTGAAATTCACTTTCTACAGATTTAAACATATAACTTTTTAAATCTAAGTTATAACTTTCTTTTAATCATAAGTATGTGAACCAGTGACAGACACTTCTGATTCCGATACTTCTTTTTTCTTAAGATTAGATTCACTATGAGTAAAAGATATTATTTCACCATAGGTCCACCAATTTGGTCTCACCATCATTTCTTTTCTATAAAAGGTTTCCTATGGTGATAGCCAAATAGGTCTCTTAGAAGAGAGCCTTATTTTATATTTATTCTAAATTCTGCCATGCCAACAAAACCTGTGTTAACCTTATCATACTATAGATAGATGTGCCATCCATATCTGAATTTGTAGCCCTCCAAATGTAAATAACCTCTTCTTTTTTAAAATCATCCAATCTGTCAGCTGCCACCTTATGCTTACTTGTCCTTCACTATTATGCTTACTTGTCCTTCACTATTATTCGGTGACAAACTGCTATGAACTCTGGGGGAAAATGTAACAGGGGAGGTTTTGGGGAAAACAAAAATAAGTGGTGGATCTCCTTGAGATGCTGCTTCAAGGTCACCCAGCACACCAGCTGCATACCAAATTGTGCCTGGATTCTCCATTATGAAAATATCTTGCCTGAACCTCATTGGTTGCCTGGAGTTGGATAATGGGAGATAGTTGGGGGGGCATTTGTGATGTCTCCTGTGGATGATGGCTTTTCAACTTCTTCCTCAGAGGCTGGCTTGAGGGCGAATGGGATCACTCATTTCATACTTTCAACTTAATGAAGTTGACAGTGTTAAACATTCTTTGGGGTATTCTGTAAATCTGAAGAAGAATCTTTGGTTGAGTGAGCGTCCTCTTAAGTGATATATACTTAATATTTAAAGCCTTAGCCATGGATTTATTAAAATAGGACTTTTCATTTTAGGATTTGTGTAAACAATTGGTAATCTTTAATTGTTTATTTAAAAAGCATACTAGAAATTTAGAATCATCTGAAATACATTTCAAAAGGGACAGTAATCCAAACGTTTTAAATGTTGCTAATGCATCTGCAAAACACTGTAAAATAATATTATTTCATTGGATATCCTGTCATTTCTATATCCAACAAAAAAACTTCAACTCCCCCCAAAAAAACTTAAATATTTTGAAGCAGTCCAGAAAATGTCATGTTCTCAGAATATAATAATTTCATGTCTTCATGATTTTTATTGATGAACAGTTATATTTTACTTAAATATTCATGTGTTAGGTATAATGGATTTTCTAATGTGCTGTAACAAATAGATTGCTCAGCATCTTTTGAGCTTTGACAGTCCCTGCTAAATTTTTAACAATAAATTCATCTTGCAAGCATGCGATTTACATAACCAGTTGATTATCAGTATTGCATATTATACAAGGTATTTATTATATAAATGGACCAAATTTTTTTGTAATGATCTAGATTTCTGAATAGTCTTTAACTTGGCTGCTAATTCACTAGATAACATTGTTATCTAATGACAGGAGCAGAATTTCTAGACATTTCTAATATGATTTCAAGGAACCTGTGCTTCTACATTGTTTTCAAATCCAACAGTGCCTCATTTTTGCTTTAATGCTCTGCAGTTATAATATGTCATAATAGCTTCTGACATTGAACACAAAGACTTTGGCAAACACAAATATGAGTAATAGTCTTCACTACTCTATGTTAGTAAAGAAATGCTCAAAATAAGGTACATAAAACAATCAAACTAATTAGGGCTCAGTTAGCTTTATAGAAAGAGCCTGTTATTTTACAGACATAATTATTATTTGAATCAGCTATTCAATGTGTGTGTGTGTGTGTGTGTGTGTGTGTGTGTGTGTGTGTAGGCAGCTTTTGCAAGATACCAGTATACATCCAGCAGTGTCTATGGGATAGGACAAGGGGAATCAGACTTACGAAAGCAGTGTCGTGACATAAGCTCTGTCTCTTTTCTACACGTATCAGGATTTAGAGACACTCAAAAAGGTGTTATAGTATTGGACACCTTTTTGGATATGGATCAGAGTGGATACAGGTTAGATAGAGACACAAACATGCATAGACACAGGATTACATATAAAAGTATTACATATTTTGTCGAGGACAAAATTTGCAAGATGGAAATCATCTGAAGTTTGCAACAACAGATTGACATGATACAGTAGTCGTTTTGATAGGAGAAAGGAGTTGGCTTAAGTTCAAGAGTTACCTTCATTTTCATAAATATAATATTTTATTCCTGGAAGGCCACCTTCTGTAAGTACATCTGTTTATTAAAGTGGTATTGTTAACATAGAAAAAATGCTGCAGAAGGAAGAATTGAATAGAAAGTATAAATAAACATTTAAAAATATGAAGAGATTACAACCAGTTGCTAGTTTTGAAAATGTCTAAATTAGAGTAGCGCAGAGCTGAAATGCTTGGTGAAAATAATATAATAATTATCTACAGGATCCATGTTCACATTTAGGAAATAGACTTTAGGAAGGCCACTTTTGAAAAAATAACAATATTGAAAAATGGGCAAGTTCAACAATGATGTTTTAAAAACAAATCAACTAGTTCTAATAAGCATATTTTATAAGATACAAGGAATATTTGTATTAGTTTAAAAATCCTAAACCTTTCTAAGAACTTTTGACATTTTACCTGGTATCATCTATTTTAGAACTATGAATTACCCTATTACCATGCACATATCCTCCATACTGCCAAATATCTTGTTATAAATTCTAATCCTATTTTTTGTTACTCAACTAACTGGCTCAAAGTCATTTCATGCTGTATATTAAGAGGCCGTTTGCTCAGTTGTTACAAATTGCCTATGGGACAGCAATTGTCACTTTCAGTCCAATTAGCAGGTGAAGTCTTATTAGACGAAATTGGCCAAGTTTGAGACAGATACAAATAGTACACAGGCATCCCTATAGAACTCAAACTGCACATTTTGCATTTATGTTTAGATTATTGTCCCATTCTATTATACTTTACATTGAACATTTCTGCATTTCTTGTGTATTGAATAATATACTACCATTATTTTAACTATCAGAATTCTATGTACAAATGAAGCTGCTGCCTAGAAAAAGTGTATGTAGGATCATAGTCAAATAATTTAAATAATTAAATAATGTCAACTGTGGGGAATGGGGGAAACCAAGGAAGTGTGAAATCTAGCATCAAGTTAAGACAATTTGTTCATAAATGCGTCTGTTGTCCCAGTTTAAGCTCAGGGTATATCTGCTCGTTTTCTTTTGTCTCCATTCACACCCATCTCTACTTGGAATTATCACTTCTCCACCATCTCCATGCATGAGCCATGGTGGCACAGTGGTTAGAATGCAGTACTGCAGGCTACTTCTGCTGACTGCCGGCTGCCTACATTTTGGCAGTTCAAATCTCAACAAGCTCAAGGTTGACTCAGCCTTCCACCCTTCCAAGGTCGGTAAAATGAGGACCCAGATCGTTGGGGGCAATACGCTGACTCTGTAAACTGCTTAGAAAGGGCTGTAAAGTCTAAGTGCTATAAGTCTAAGTGCTATTGCTGTTGCTATCTGGGAAACTTCTGACCCCAATGCAATGATGATCAGCCCACTGACTGAGGACTGTCAGTTGCATGTTTTCTGGATATATTTCTACCACCAAGGAAGTGATGATAGTCTGTAAATAACTTCTGCCTGTAAATGAAGATTGTTAATTGCCTATTGCTACTACTGAGGGACTACTATTTTTCTGCTTACTTTAAGGGAACTTCTTTCACTCTATAATTACTTCCTACCCCTATATACTCCATTCCATTTGATAGTCCCCATTTGACTAAGCTGTGTGCATGAAGATTCAGCTAAGTTTCATTCTTTTGGGGTATTGACTTAATTCAGAGGGTCCCAAATTTTGCGCCACAGTACCCCAGAGTGTCAGAGTGAACTCACAAAGGTGCCATGGGATATTTTACAATTTTACAAACCAAACTGTTCATGGGTTTGCTGCACTGACTTCGGATATAATTTGGGCACCATGAAAAATTAGTGACACACTCAAGGTGCCATGAACTGAGAAAGTTTGGGAATGTCTGACCTAGCTGCATAAGATATTACAATATTTGAAGTTTGACTCAATCGTTGAAAATAAATAAAAAATGAGATTGGAGGGGAAGAGGAGGGGGAAATGGGGAAAGGGATAGTGACTTAAGGCCTTCCCAATATAGGCTGATTTTAAATTTTCACCATATTGTAAAGTCACTTTGATCTCTCAGAAGTGCAGGTGAGTTAGAGGAGAAGTGGTTGAGGAAAGCAGGAATCAATGGCTGATTCAGGAGGCAAAATATGGAATAATTATTCTCATTCTGAATTTATTTCTCCTTTCTAAAATTTGGTATGCAACTCCATAACTCATTTGTTAATCCATCCTCTCACCAATTCTTCACTTTTCCATAGCTTGCTTGTTTCTTTAAAACATCATGTTTTTCTATCTGCACAAATATTTTTTTTTAGCAATTGTCTGTGGTCAGCTCTTTTTTCCTTTCTGTTCTTAGGTATTGTAGCTAAATGGTGATTAGCTAGTATCTTGTCACATACCTGGAAGGAAGATACAAGGGACTAAGGCAAATCAAGGACCCTATGTTCATTTGCCAAGTAATGTCAAAGCAAAACAAGAATCAACCCTTCTCAGGCACAGATGTTTGTTCAAAGAAAAAGAAAACTTCTTTCAGCATCTGTATTAGCACACTGTTAATTTGGATTCGTGAAAAAAAAATCTTAAGGGTTTGCCTTTGAAAATTTATACTGCACTCTCACTTTATCAATCTTCACAGAATCTTTATTGAAGATCGCCCCCTAAAAAAATGGTGGGAGGGAGAATGCAATGATTTGAGGTGATTCATGATGTTTACAGAGTCTGCAAGCAGAAACAGCAGTATACCTTCACTTAAAACAAAAAGGACACTCTTTTGAGAACAATAATGTTCACATTTTGGACAGAGAAGATATATGATTTAGATGGAAGCAAAGGGATCCATTTATACTAAAGTGGAAAGTCTTTCCTTCAATAGAAGCGGAGGCCTCAGACATAACCTGTCCCCCATTTTTTATGCTGCTGTTGTATCAGTCCCCAGGAAGATCAAGACCACTTCACAGGTTCACCTATGAGGTCACACTTAACAACACACCTGAGAGAAGGGTTTAGGAGCAATGACCCTTAATGGCTCTCTGCCTACTCACCTAAGAACCTATTCAGATTTTGTGAGAAATGAAATCACTCTGGAGGACATATATGGGGGCCTCCATAACCAATTTGCTCAGATTGAAAAAGCTACTTGGATAAGCAGACCAGTTGCCATGACTCGACTTCCAGACAGTCACGAACAAACTACTTTATTGTCTATCTGTTATCTATCCATCAATGATGTAGTAATCAAGGAGCCGAACTAGCAGAGGTATCTAGATTCCAATCCATCCTCATCCACAGAGGTTCATTGGGGGACTATGGGCCAGTCACTCTCTCACAGGACCCAACTTTTCTCACAGAATCAAAAGAAAACAAGAAGAACATTATGTTTACTGCAGGGCTCTTGGAATTATAGATCTCCTCTTGGCATTTTTGGATCATAAACTTTAAATGCCTTTTGGCACAGAACCACATGGGTTTACAAATGCCATCCATGAGTGGAAATAACTCCCTGCTTTGCCAAGTTTCATGGGAGAGACTGGATCAATGTACGTTGCCACTGTTTTCTAATAAGCTCCCTTATGATGCATGCACATCAGTGGCATCTGTTAATTCACAGTACAAGAATTATTTAAAATTCTTTATGATCTCTGGGGAATATGGAAAGGAAAACAACAGCAACAACAAGAAATCACTTGTACTCAGTCTGAAGTACAGTGTCTGCAAACCGTTACCTTCATTTAAAGGAAAGGAAATTAATTTGTAAATTTAAGTTTAAAAAATGGTTCTAGGGACACAGGTTGTTTTTCCCCTGAAATGTGTTATACCTGCTGAGAAATACTACCTTGTTCATTAGAAGCATCCATATGACAATAGCATAGGATTACTTATAATTAGATGCCCATATGTAAATACGATTAGATAAGCCACATAAACATAATTATTGTATCTTCTAAAAAGCCAGTAAAGATGATTTCAATTGAGGAGTGATTATTAAAGTATAACAATCTCATCTTTCGTTAGTAAACATTTTAATATTACATGTTCATGTAAAGTGAAATAATTATTGTGAGGGGGCAAATCTGCTTGGTGGATTGAGCCCTTATATCTTAAAAAGTATTACAATAGTGGAGGTCAATTACAGTGATGACTCATTAAAAGGAATTAAAATACTCCTATAAAGCTGCAACAGATGGTTCTCTAATTCTTTTAATAATCTTCTTAAGATGTTTAGGGTAGCAGTCTTGCATTAATATAACAAGATTATAGTGAAACCTAAGTGTTGGAAGTTGCTTGCAAAGTATGTCCCTGTTGTTGCATAATTTCCAAAGATAAAGTATAAATTGGGAATATTGTTGAATTAGTCATAATGCCCTTGAATAGCTCATTTAATATACATTTTTTCTCCTCCCCAAATCTTCAGGGTATATGAAGTCATAACTGTAGAAGCAAACGATTAGGCAAATCAAAGAGAAAGGAATATATATGATTTGTTCTTAAACCCAGCATGATGAGTTGCAATCAGCTGGAGAGTTAAAACATTTTTAATGGGAAACTATATTTACTGTAAATGCCACAAATTTCCAAATGATGTATAGAGTGGAATTCTCAGTGTTCTCTGAGCTTGGTTGTTTGCTTGCAAATATTTTATTACCCAACTAGGTGATATCATATGAGTATGAGGTTTGCTCATTGTTTATTTACAATAGCTTGACCTGCTAAATGGTGGGGGTGTGGTTTTCTTCTTAGTAGTTCCTGGCAAGCTACTATATATAAACAGGGAGCAAATCTCAACTCACTCACACTGATGATATTATCTAGTTGGGTAATGAAACATCTGCAAGCAAACAGCCAAGCTCAGAGAGCACCAAGGACTCCCCAGTTTAGTCCTGAGCTACATATTGTATACTCTCTTTGTTCTACTGGAATATATAGAGTGCCTAGCTGGTAAATGTTTCCAGATAGCTAGTTTTAGGGAATTGGTGTTTCTATTTACTTTCTGTAACCATGCACTGATTTCTGATGCTATACATTAAGCAGCTAGCAATCCAGAGTTCCTGTGTGACTCTTCCAAAAAAGAAAGCATTGGAATGTGATGCTGAAGTATTGCCCAGGTTTTAGAGTTCTCCACACAAAGATTCCTTTATTTGCCTTTATATAGATGTAGGGTCAGATTAAGGCCAGTTTATGACCTAAATATAAATGAACAATGGTGCCTTCAATGGAAGCAAAACTCTCACACCACGAGATGGAAACAAATGTGATATCTGACAACACTTTGAAACCAAATGTTTAAACTGGAGTCACTCACCTTGCCAAAGAAATTTTTTTTAAGAAAAAAGCAGATTAAAGTTTAACACAACAGGATTCCGAAAAAGTCATGTAAAATTAAGCATATAAGTGAAAGAGTTAAGAGCATGATAACTGGGGGGGGGACCTCTGGGTTAGGGTTAGGGTCCTTGTGTTGTTGTTCTAGGCACATGCTTATTTTGCTGAATGATTCCCCCAGGGTTGTATAAATGCACATTTTTTTCTTTGTTAGGCTAAAAACCAGAGTTGGTTTCTGAAAATCAGAGTGGCTTCAGATTAATAAAAATGCAATCCCTTTCCTCAAATTTACAGTTTGAAAAGTCTGTGTGCATGTCTAGAAAGAGAAAGTTGATGTTTGTTCCTTTTATGACTTAGTCTTCTGCTTTCCACAACCAAAGACTATTATTAATAGTTATTATTGCTTTATTTTCAGAATTGATCTATGCCTGGATTTTCAATGAATATCCAACTTTTGTGCACCAGGATAATCGCCGCTTTGTTTCGCAAGAGACTGGGAACTTATACATAGCTAAAGTAGAGAAATCGGATGTGGGAAATTATACGTGTGTCGTGACAAACATAGTAACAAATACCAGAGTGCGAGGGCCTCCTACGCCTTTAATCCTGAGAAATGATGGTAAGACTTTTATTACATTCTAATAAGATTCATAAGAAATGGTAAAAGGATAAAATTCTAAAGGATAATACTAAAATTTTACATTCTGTACAAATACAATGAAAAGTAATTATTAAGATTTGGCCCTGAACAAGAGTTCAGATTATCATTCATGTTAAATATTTAAATAATCTTATGCTTGTGATGCTTTCTTAGGTAATAAACTGAATTTTACAGGACTTCTTCTGTGTGTATAAACTAGCAAGAAAATCAGTCTCTGATACCTATATCTAATTCTATAAAGGGTCGGATACCATCCCTTCTCTGCCTTTGTGGGCATGGCTGGCAGATTTGCAGGCCAAGAAGCATGACAGCCATTGGATGGTATCAGCCCCACTAGTAAGGAGGCCACTGATACGCTGCTGCTACCACCCAGAATGTTCCGCCCCTCCTCATTCCCTCATCCTAAGAGCTTGGGTGAAAATTGTACTTAGCAATCTGCCACTGATACCCCCAAACTAAGCTCATGGGCCATAAAAACCAGGTGGCGGGCTATTGAGTTCAGTAGTAGCAATCTGAATGAGCATTAATGAAATATGATAAAAGTTTGGGCTTGAAGTAGTAATGTAATGTAGTAAATTTGTATGTTAAAATTAGGCATCATAAAATAGCCCTGCTATTTATAGTCTTCATTTTCCTGTTCTAAATTTCCTATAATCCAGCTATTTAAATGCAATTCATTCATCAATATTCATATGTTAAGGCAGTTAATATAAAGGACCACTTTTTCAGAATGCAAAAAAGTAAATTAAAGGCCAATGAATGCAAACAAAAATAATATATGTTATAAGAGTATGACAGCTGTATTTGGATCTCTTTTTTAAAAAAAACTGACATTTGCATGGCCAGTATATTTCAATATATAAGAGGAATTAGTTTCATTATATAGAGCATATGGTTATTAAATTAGTCGATTAAGTGGCAAATTCATCCATTTTTAATGTCCTGATTACATAAATAAGAACTATATAATCTAAAATGTTGGTGCTAAACCTATTGCAATACTTAACACTCCTTATAAACAAGATGAATAACAAAAAGACAAAAAAAATGCTATCCTTTGGGGGGGGAAATCAAACTTAAAGGAATACTTAGACATCTCCATGGAAATATGACTTGATATCTGGAAAGTTATTCAAACTGTAATATATTACAGCTCTTGAGTAGTTGTCCCTGTTTTCCGTATCTGTCCTTGAATGACTGTGCAAGACTCCAAATACTATTTATAGTATATAAATGCATTTATTTATCTATAAATAATATTTCATATCTGCATTTCATTTTTCATTCTGCTTCTTAACCAGCTTCTCAGGGGCCCTAGAAGGTATAATTTTACCTGTTTCTTTGCACTTTTTTGAAAACAATATTTATGTTTCTTTGTATTGTATGGGAGATTCAGAAATAATATCCTTAACCCATTGGTCAAGCTATTACAATATCAGGCAGCATTTCCTTCATGGGGAACTAAAGTGTATCAAAACTAGACATGGCCAGGCAATGGTAAAAGTAGACTTATTGTTTAGACAATTCCTGGATCAATATAAGACCAGTTTGTGGCTTCTCTGCCGAGATGGTGTTTATCTAATTGCCCAGGTGCAAGATAAAAGGTAGTCTGTGTGCCATAGAATTTTTCAGAAAATAATTTTTGCTCTGGTCTTTCCATAGCAAGAATTGTCTTCAAATTTAGGTTTGTCTTCCACAATCTATTCTAAGTATACTTTCAGCCAGTCCTCAATTAGCCTGTAAGTGCTGGGAGTAATCAGAGTGCAGAGAAAGAGTAACAGTGGCAACAGGGGAGCCATAGCTTTAAAAATAGCTTACAACTGATCACCCATTTCCCTCAATTGAAGTAGTTTCATTACTTTTCTCTGCAGAGAACAACTTGTTGGCAAAGTCCCTTTTTTGATTTCCTGGGCAGCCTGAAATAGCAGATCTGTTTGGTTTCTCCTTTGTGCTGAACTTAGAACCAAAATTTTAACTGTAGTTTTGTGACTGTAGGGTTTCGACCAGATCAGGATTTTCTTGTGGCGTGAATGTAGACAGCTTAGCTACATGTTTTGTGTATTATGGCAGCTAACGCCATCTATAGCATTAAGCTGTGAACAACCATTGTACAACTTGTTGACATGGCTGAAGTAAGCCCAGCAAAAGATGAAAAGATATTGAAACTAAACAATGACAAGTTAATAGGGTGAATAAGAAAAGCAGGGTCTCAAGGCTGTATAAGAAATAAAAACGTAGATGGGGTAAATTGAGTGGAAGATCAACAATAGGACAGCCTGCCAGGCTCTTTTGAGAAACTGGCATAAGCCAGCATTAGGCCCTGAAATAGTGCTGACAAACTCATGGGTAAGCAAAAACAGTCAGTGAGGAACAATGCAATCTGCATTGTATCTTTGCCAGTGAGATACTGCTCTGTGAAGTGTGTAAGATAAGGTATAGTTTTACAGAGATAGAAAAATGAAACAGTCTTAGAATGTTACACAGAAACACCATAGCAATAGTCAAGAAATCAGCATTGTTATCATAAGTTGCTATCCATAGCTTAAACACTACATAATGACAGGATAAGAGATGATCCTCCCCTTGTGGACTTCACCCCTTTCATAAGAGGCCCGTAAAGGGGGCATGCATAAGCGCACCAGCATGCCTACTATCCCTGTCCTACTGTCCCCATTTACCTATATATATTCTATATACATTTATGTGTGTGTATGTATGTATGTGTGTATATATATATATATATATATTCATACTTCATCTATATATGTTTGACAAACAAATTAAAAAAAATAAAACAGATAAAGAACAAACATTTGAGGGCCAGTCACCATGAAGACAATTTCATTTCAAAACAGCTGAGCAACAGCAGGACTTCTTGTTTTCTTGTTCTTCAAAAGCCATTTGATCAGTGTGAATCTCTGTGTGAGAGAATGAATAGGGAACATCTATAATGCTTTAAGCACCAAATCGTCTCTTGCAAAGAATTGTGAACAAGGAACATTC
>JANHJO010005309.1:265608-277548 GCA_032468235.1 Pseudoxyrhopus heterurus | reverse complement strand
TAAGCCGAGGGTGGTTTTTTCAGCCCTTTTTGAGGGCTGAAAAACTAGGCTTATACTCGAGTATATACAGTATGTAGTACCTGTTGGCTCCTCTGCATATGTTTTCCTGGAATTGCACCACAGTTAAGGAGAGCAGCAGCACAAGCTTCTGCAAAGAGTTGCTGACAGATGGTATGTGACTGTCCAGAAGCATGACAAATCACCTTTTGCCTTTCAAATTTGGATTACTGCTAGCCTAATACATGGGACTAATGTGTCTGTGGTTGGGAAATAAAGAAGTCAGAAAGGAAGATAAAGCAGAAGTAAATATCCTGTTGTACAGTTGTTCTAAAGAAAATATGAATTTTTCAAAACATGATCACAATGCCCTTTTAGTGTTAAGGAAAACCATGTGGTTATCAGCAAACTTCAGTTTCTAAATCATCAGTCATAAAACATAGTGATTTATTTCAATTTTGTTTTGCAGGACTTTAAAAGTTTTTTATTAAATCTTTGCTTTGTTTTAACCAGAGTGTCAGTCTCAGGCATATCATATCCTGGAAGCTGCAGCGGCTCCAGTTTTGAAAGAACTTATAAAGCTTGACATGCAGAATTGGAGGTTTGCCACACTTAATTCTGATAATACCAGATTTTTTTTGAAACAACAAGAGAAAGTGATCAGTGACACATTGAAACAAGGTGGGACTGCTGCGTTTTTCTAAAGCTATATATAGTTTATATTTTATATAGTAAAAAGGTACAATTCCATTTTTATTTCTTTTTCCCTAATGCCGACTTGCATAAAGATCTTTTAACTTAAGATATTGGGGATTGAATTGGGAATCTTCTTCATGATAAGCCATGCTTTTATTTATTTATTTATTTATTTATTTTATATAGCCAGAGTGGCATACAATTAAACTGGTGTTTCTCAACCATGTCAACTTTAAGATAGGTGGACTTCAACTCCTAGAATTCCCCAGCCAGCATGATTAGCTGGGGAATTCTCGGAGTTGAAATTCACACGTCTTTAGATTGAGAAATTTAAGATTGAGAAATACTGAATTAAATGCATAAGCAAATACACAATATAAAGCATGCAATACATTCTGCTAAATCTAATCAGCAATCAAAATAATCACATTGGATGGGAACACAAGTTATCCTAAAAAATACAGAACATAAAAAGCAAGCAGCATCAGGGTCATCTGGACTTCAAGAATAGGGGAGGGAAAGACAATGATATTCTATAGGACAGGTGCAGCAACAAGGAAGGCATTTCTTCTGCAACCAATGAAATAACACTGCTTAAGAGACAGAAGTGAGATTAGAACTTCTGCATAAATTGCAGATAGCCCTACAAATCAGGCCCTTTGCCAAGAATGATTTTAGATATTATAATCAGCACCCTGAATTATACCAGGAAGCCACTAGCACCTGGTGCAGCTCATGAAATAATTGTATTACATTGGCATGCTGAGGTGTGTCAACATCTACTTTACAAAATGGATTTAAACAAAGACGGGATAGAACCGTACCAGGATCCTCTGAGCCATAGCTGCCACCTGCTTTTCAATCAAACATCTTGGTCAAAACTGCTGTAAAAGAAACAAAAAAAGAACATGGAAAAATATTAACTAAGACCATATTATATGGTCTTAGTTAATATATATATTCATAATATATATTCATATTATAGAAAAGTATTGGGTGAACCATCATTTTAATTCTACTTTCAAATAATTATAAAAAGCAATGCTTTTGAAATGTTAAAAGGTACTAATATAAAAGCAGTCATAACCCTTTTCCCACTTGTACGGTAAGTAGCCATGGCACAAGCATCTGCTAGCAATATTTTTTCTGATGTTCCCACTATATGCTTTTATCGTGATGCCAACCTTAAGTCATCTGTAGCTATACTAGTATTAAAGACACATTCCACACTTATTCCAACACCATATAGCAATCCCCTTCAGTATGGGTAAAATAAGTGAGGCTTTGCCATCCTTTGTCTTGAAACGAAATTACCAGACCACAGTGATTCGAAAAAGGAACAGTAAAAGTGGCATAAAGGTCAGCAATGGAGAGAGGACTTTACAAGTCAGTGTAGGTTTTTTTCTATTTACGCAAGGAGGGGTGATAGTACTTCAATTCTACAGCAAAAAAAGCCCTTAGGCTGATATCTGAGGTATGCAAGAGGACATCTGATTTATGCTAAGATGTCAAATTGCCCCATATGTCAAATTGTCCAATTTAATGCTCAAAATTGCTCCATTAAGTGCTAGATGTCAGAGCGGTCCAATTTAATAACAGGATTTTTGTGCCTGGGCCTTAATACCCATCAAACTAAATATAAGAAATAGTTATTGTGTTTACTAAATAGTTTTTGTAGTTCTGGAAGAATTATCTCTAATATTATTTTTCCCTTTTTTATAGGTAGCAAAGATGCAAAATATATTTTGGTATTCAGACATGCTGCTATTCTTCATTTGCTGGTTGCAGTTCGTGATCTTTTATTAACCTGTAACTTGAACACTGCATTAGGTAATTTTTATAAAGTGTTGTATTCCAACATTGGTTTATTGAAATACATAGCATTCTATGCCTATCATAGATTGGAAGATGGAAAATCCATTTATATTTTGTACAAATTTTACTGTCATGTAGTGAAATCTCTTTAATTTTTAAAATAAAAATAGCAATGGAAAAAAATTACTGTAAAATAACATTTTAAAATGTAATGTTCTACTTTGAATGAGCAGACCTTGATCATAAATCTTGCTTTAGTGTTTAGCTTTAAAATGCATTAAGAATTGTTTAAAAAGGGAAGACACAAGGAAGAAAAATAGGATTTGAAATTGACTTATGTGAAATATGCAGAACATGTGATAAATAATGTTTATTTGAACAGAATATCTGTCCAAGGCAAAAGACAATTATAAAGATTTCCGAGACTATGATCTGGATGTTATTTGGAAACAGCTGAAAATTGTGGAATTTGTTGTGCAGGAGCACAAAGTCAGTCCCAAGGTGACAGAATTACAGCATCAAATTTCTAAGTGGGTACAGAACAATGCAAATGATCAGAATAAGGTAAATAACACAGAAAACTTGGTATTTTGGGGGTATTTTGGAGAAAGTAGTCAAACTACAGTTGCAGTGAACTCTGGGAGAAAGAAACATTTCAGTTAGGTTTCAAACTTTGGTTCAACAGAGAGATAGTGTTAGTCATACTTCTAGATTATATCTGAAAGGACCAGGATAGGGGTTCTGAAACCCTGCTCAACCTCTGAGTAGTTTTCAATACAATCTATCATGGATTTCCTGGGTTAGGAGTAGAGGGTACTGTTTTGCTATAGTTCCCCTTCCTTCTGAAAGAACAGCTCCTGTTCCTGGTGATATATGGGGGAAAGACCAACCACTTGAGTTCCTCTGTTGTGGGCATAATAGTCTGCCTATTCCTATTCAACACCTAAATGAAACTGTTTCTTCAGTATGTTGTTGAGACTCAACTCCACATATTGATTCCTGACTGAAAATATGATGCTGCCAAAATGGTATCCAGGTATTGGAAGATAGTCTGGATGGAGAGTAACATGGTTGAAACTCAATTACAGAGTGGCTTTAGATCCGAAGGACCATCAATTTCAGTTAAATTCCACTTTAATTCTGAATGGGGTTGTACTCCTGATAACTGGTTTGCAATTTGAGGGTCTTCTTGCCCTCACAGCAGCTCCTGCAGAAGATGACAGCAGTGGTGAAGAGAGCTTTTACACCAATTGTAACTTTTCCTGGAATAGGAAGGGTAGTCCCTGACAATTATGCATAGTTGCCAGTTGGTTTAGAAATGAAATTCAAGGTACTAGTTTTAATTTAAATCCTTTCTGGTTCAGGACGTGATTATCTATGGGATCTGGTTGGGTGGGCTCTCAATGTGTTCTCTTAATGTGGTTTTCTTGACCTAGTACTGACACACCCACACCCCAAAAAATTAGGGCTGTTTTATTATACAAAAATACAGTGTTATAATTATCCTACTTTTTACTTTTAATTTTATGGTTTTACATAAACTATAAAAGTTTTACATAAACTTTTAGGTTTATGTCTATTTTTACTGCCTAGGAGTTTCTCATCATTGTAAGTTTTGTCTCTACTTCTTAGAATTACTACTATCTTATTCAATCAATAAATGTGTATTATGTGTAGCTCTGTGTCCTGGTTCTAGGTTTTCCTACATCTACCATTTCCTAGCTTGATATTTTCTTAGCTAAATAGTTCCCTATCTCTACAAATTTTAATTTTCCAAGTTTTCATCTCTTCTCATCCATCATCTGTTTCTCAACTTCAGCAACCACTATATGAGATAAGTGGACTTCAACTCTCACAATCCCCACCCAATGTGACGTTGCTGAGGTTTAGAAGCACTGCTGTAGATGGAGAAGAACCTTTCACTCATTCCAGGTGGTGATTTCATTCACACCCCTTTATTTCAGATTGTCTACTTCAATCACAGAAACATACATTTTAATACAATTCTTCTGCATGCTAGACCTCTTGACACCTCCCCTTCCTAGTGTTAAAAAATTGATGTAAGCCTAAGTATTTCACCAAGCAAGTGGAACTGTCATTGTGTCTATCCATTCAGATATTAGATTAGTTTTTATTGCTTTGAATATAACACCAGATTTTACATGATTATACTCTATGGTGTTTTTATTAATTTGGTTTGAATCTGTTTTAATCCAAATTACATATTGGATTGCTCTATGTTGTTCAGTGTTGGCTAATCTGAGCAGTCTATAAGGATAAATAAATTCTACTCAAATCCATGTCAGGTTCTTATTGGTGAACTAAATTAGGGACCCAATGTGAGCAAGGAAGAAAAGGACAGATCTATAGTCATGAACGCTTCAGCTTCCCAAATTAAATGAAATGGACTAACTTAGCTGATCTTGACTAGAAATTCCCTGGAAAGTGGAAAAGATTATTATAACAACACACATGCTTTCAGATGAGAGAGAAAAAATGCTTACTAATTATATTGCCAATAACCTGAAGTGGGAATACCAGCTTTTCACAAAAAAAGAGCTCATTAGAACCAGAGAATAGGAGAATCCTACATATAAGCAGAATAATCTTTAGTTCAGTAAAAAAAATTAATGACATTGCATTGAATTTTTCCACATTAATATATTCTTATTTTTTCCTGTTTATTGTTGCTTCAATCCTATAGTCATGGAAATACTACCAATGATTCAGGTTACTGTTAGAGCCCTTAAATATCAAATGGAGATTATTAAATTGTTTAATTGTCTTTTAATGCTGTATCAGGTTGTAATTGTGATTAGAATGGATTTTGATGAAGAAACAGAAGTCCTAATCAATACCATTAACACAGTGCAAGGTAAAACTTTTAATTTTCATATTGCTTTGAAAGTTGATGTTACCCATATAATAATAAGTTTATTCCATATTTCATTTCAAATACAATTGTTCAGGGTATCAAATCTCCAATATTATTACATTTTCTCCATTTATTATAATGGAGCTAGCAGAGTAACTTGCATCAAATATGTATATACAGCTTGAAGTAAAAATATTAGCCAACTACTAAAAAGCACAGTATAAAAATATGATAATTTAACCACTTTTATTGAAGCGTACTGGTTTAACAATCAACAGATAATGCTATAGGCTTAATAAATAACTTTGCTTACAAAATGTTTTTTTTTATTTCATCATAGTTATATAAAGACAGCATCAGTTTAATAATGTTATACTTTTACTAATTTATCCACTCAGCTGAATAAATAACTAATCATTGCCCACATTTCAATTTCCAAGACTGCAAATGCATGTTTAATATATTTCTCTCTTTATATAGGCTTGAAGGCCATATATTTGAATTCTAAGAAAAGAGGAATGTTGTTTGAGAGTAAACATATAATAAATAGGTAGGCATAGTTAATTATTATTGAAAAATATTAATTTCTTGAAATTATTTCAGAAAAGTATTCAGAAGATGTAGCTAAAAATACATACATTTAGACTTTTTCTTGACTTTTCATTTTTAGTTTGGACATATATTCTTGTATCATTGTACATAATCAGCATATTGGGCCTGATTTCCCCTGGACCAATTTTTCATTGGTGATAGAGTACAACTACAATGAGAATTCCTGTTGGATTGATATATGCAAAAAAATGAATATATCTTACTTAATTTTCCAAACAGCTCCCCCTGAACTAATTGAAACTGGTATGTGAATATTTCAAATACAAAATTGAAAAGGAAATAAGATAGAAAATTAGATCTTGCTTTGCAAAATAATCTAATGTTTGTACATAATTATTTTCTAGAGAGAAAAAACTTAATTTTTAAAATTGTTTTTAATTGTATAGCTATATGTAATTAGTCTATATGGTGAAGTATTTGTGTGCTAGTTGATAGTATTTCATATTACATTATTCAGCTTGAAAATTGTGTGTATTATCTCTGCAATCCTTGGTGTTACCTTGAGATATAAATTTTATAAATAAATAAATAAATCCAGGGGGAAAAATCATGTACCAAAATATTAGGTTCATTTTTAATACTGATGGGTGCTGAAATTGACAGCTTGTAGTGTTCCCCAAGCAACCTATTTGAATTAACAGCAAAAAAAAAAAATTCTTGTGTAAATAGGTATGATTTTGAGTTTTAGCCAGTATGTTATATTATATTAATTGTACTTCACTTCAGGGTATGGAAATTCTAATGTGTACTGTATCTCAATCTTTATTAAAGAGAGAATCAAATCTGAACATACCTTCTTTCTATCTGCTGATTTGCTCCTCAGTTAAAATGAATAGGGTGTGACGGTACATATAAGTGCTCTATATTAACATCAGATTAAAATGTCTTTCCTCACTAAGAAGTTGCTAAAGAGCTAAATGATAGGAAATTTGCTTTAGGCAGAGCAAATTCAAGGCGTTAAAACCATTGCAGGATAGCACTGAATTTGAACACTGGAAAGTGTAGTTTAAGAATTCCTTTCATATCGTAGGAATGTAATAGCTTGTATTGATTTTGTGCTGACCCAAATAGCTGCCAGGAATGTACCAAAAACACAAAACATTATAGCAATTAGGAATTGTATTTCCCAGAGGGAATCTCTCCACATCCAAAAGCATAATGAAGCTTTTATCTGGAATTATACATTCTGTAGTTTTAGCAATGAATTCTTATGGATATTCTGAAAACAACAATTTCTAAAATACTACCGGTATTTATTCATAAAAATATATAATTGACCCAACAGAATGTATGTTACAGTTATTGGGAACTGTAGTTTAAAACATGATTATTATTATTTTTTTGCTTAGTTTTTTAACTCTATATAACTTCTAAGAATCTAAGTCATTTTGGTGTATTGTGGCCTTTCAGCATTATCAATAAATGAATATCACTGTAATAGAATTTGTACCGGTATTATTGCTTTTAATGAAATGTTGATGTTATATGTTTTTAGAAGAGTTTTTGCCGGATAATCTTGGATACGATCTTCTGAGGTTGTCAATTCCTTATGTCTTTTTGACATCTGAAGGACTTCTCAATACCCCACAAATCCTTCAGTTACTAGAATCCAAGTAAGTAGTGAAACTCCAAGGCTGGAGAAGTTCATATTTTCAGATCCCTTTCATTGTCATGTGTCCTTCCTAGCCCCATGTAATCCTACATTTGTCTTGCCTTATATTTATGTAAATTCACTTTTTAAAATAGTTTTAATCGTGCATTAAGGCCCACTAAGATTCATCTTACTTTTTACTGAGAAGTAGCCAAAAATACAGAGTGATGTGCATGGACTAGACCTTGAGTTGTGTTTCAGTATTACGCATATAAGGGTCCATAGTATTGTCAGGGACTTCACACAACCTCTCCATGGCTGGTTTTCTTTGTTGCCTTCTGGGAGGAGGCTTCATGTTATCTGAAAGCAGAACAACTAGATTCTGTAACAGCTTTGTTCCATATAGTGTCAACCTTGTTAACTCTCAAGACTCTTTTTTTCCACTAAGTATTCAAAATGGACTGTGATAAATGTAAGTTTTGGTGTCATTTTTTTTTTATAACTTGGCATTTTTGGTGCTGCTGCTGTTATTATATTATTACTGTTATCCTTGGAGTGGTGACGTTGTTCAGTGGATGGCGTTCTTTCTTTCGAGAGAGCGAGGCATCGGAATATCATTTCAATGTGTGCTGTTGTGAGGCCGGTAAATGACAAGAAAGGTTATCTCATCTCACCTGAGTTGCAGAAGGCATGAGAGAATTTGAACTTAGCAGATAGTAAGTCACTAGGGACATAGGCAGGACATGATTGTTGGAACTTGGATTGCGGGTACAGCAGAATTGTAATATATTCAGTGGATTACTAACAGGAACTTTCACATGCAGGTATAATATTACTTTAATTGAAAGAAACTGCTGTGAGGCCTTAAACTATTTTGGAGGCACGGAACATTATGTGGTGATGACTATAGATGAATGCACAGCTATTGTTATGCAGGTAAAAAAATATTATCACGATACCATTATTACGTATCCCTACAGTATAGTTGCCTCACATCCATATCACAGACACATACCGGCAGTCCTTGACTTAGGACAGTTCGTTTAGTGACTGTTCAAAGTTACAACAGCACTGAAAAATGTGACTTATGACCTCTACAGCATCCCCATGATCACATGATCAAAATTCAGATGCTTGGCAACTGATTCATACTTATGACCGTTGTTGTGTCCCAAGGTCATGTGATCACCTTTTGCGACCTTTTGACCAGCAAAGTCAATGGGGAAGTCAGATTCAAGGTCACAACTAGGATACTAACTTATCAACTGCAGTGATTCACTTAACAACTGTGGCAACAAAGGTTGTAAAATGGGGCAAACAAATGTGTTGCTTAACAACAGAAAACTTGGGCTCAATTGTGGTTGTAAATAGAGGATTACCTGTATACATTTTTAATTATTTGATAAATACCCACAATATGTGTTTTAATATATATACTGGAATTATTTTCACTTTTTTACAAAGAGAAACTGAATAATCTGTCTTGTATGCAACCTTTATCTTGAATTAAACCTTATTGAGATATATCAGTGTTTCTCAACCTTAGCAGGGCTAGGGAATTCTGAGAGTTAAGTCCAGACCTGTTAAAGTTGATAAGATTGAGAAACCCCAGGCTGTACCAACAGAATCTTACAAGTCTGATTGTGTCCCTCCTTCTTATATCTTATTGAGTAAGGAAGGAGCAGCCTGAGCTTCCTCCTAATCTTATCTCCTTTCCAGGGACTTAAGGAAAAATTTTGTCCTTGTTTTTGTAATGGTTAATGCCATTGCTGTGGCTTTCTACAGTTTAGCCACTTCATGCATGTGAAAATACTCACAAAAGCATCTGCCTTTAAATAAAATTTGTTGGTCTGGAGAAATGCTATCAGCCTCCAAAAATATATATAATTTGCCATATTTATGGCTACAATACTATATCTGAATAGTAAAACTTCAATCACCACTAGATGGCTGTCTTCTAGGGTTTTTCCACATTTTTGCAGCTCAGATACAGTTGCCTTAGCCAACTTCTTATAGTGTCATCCATTTATGTACTTGCTTTATGGCAATTTTATTATAAGTAGCAGTATTCATTCATTTGTATCCCACCTTTATTATTTTAACCCTAATACATGTTCCTCCCTCCATTTTTCCTCACAACAACACCCTGTGAGGTAGACTGGGATAAGAGAATGTGACTGGCCTTTTTTTTTTCCATTTTGTTGCAGAACATGGAAGAACTCAATTATGAAAACTCCTCTGATAATATTGTCTTAAGACTGATGGCGCTCTCACTCCAGTATGCCTTCTGTTGGATTATTTTATACTCCAGAGAAAGATTAAATTCTAAGTAGGTAAAAAGCTTTAAATTATTTCTTAAGCTTAAATTTTGGAGTATACATTTTTTAAAAATAAAAGTTAGAATTGTGATATTCTTGCACAATTGTTGCTGAAACAAAGGAAATATTCTGGAATACTTTAATAAATTACAAAATAAATTTTGTAGTTGTTAAAATGCAAAACAAATCACAGAAGCAATACTAGCCTGTTCAAAATAAATCTCTATCTTGTGATTGCTTTAATTATAATTGAAGAAACACAAATTTTTGTTAATATTTCATGCATTAAAATGTTTAAAATAACTCAAGTTTCAGCTATTCTGTCTTTATCTACCTCTCACATCCCACGTATCATTAACCTTTCTCATCAAAAAATCTCTTGGTTTGTGATACATACCTTTAGCTTTAACAGGAATGCTCTATTGTTACTGTTGTGTGGTACACTGAAGCTACAGATTTTCTACTACAACACTGTGAACTATTTTGTAGATATATCTGTTAAGTCACTCTACATGTAAAGTGTAGGCCATTAAGGTTCATTCTGTTTTTGTTTTTATTTTTATTTATCAGATGATGAGACACCGAATCTATTTCCAAACTTTGGGAAGTAGATACACTGAATAACTTTAACCTGTTGTAAATATTCTTTCCCCAGCAAGTTCATGGTATAAGTCAGAGCTGTATGAATTTATTCAGTCATCCTTAGGTTTCTGCTTAATTGCAATTGAGTCAAATAGTTTTCTCTTTGTAGGGTCCAGAAAAGATTTGTGTGGAAAATAGAACATTTTGTTAGGTTTTGCTCACTTCATTGTAGCATTTAGCCTTGCATTTGAAGTATATCAAATAAACATAATGTTATCTAGTTAGGATACTAATATTATACAAAAATATAATATTTTATAGCAATTTTTGCCTTAATCTCTATGTTCAAGCACAATTATCGTACAGCAACTTTGGTTTTCTTAAAATGTAAAATATTAAAGAGAATATTTAATGTTCAAAAAAGGCTTTTAAAAAGGAACGCTTTGTCTCTGCCTCTTTCTCTCCCTTGCCTCTCCCTCTCTCCCCCCCCTCTCTGTGTGTGTCTCTCTGTGTGCCTGTTTGTGTGTATATAGGAGAACAATAATAAAATATGCTGTTTTATTTAGATATAGCCTAACTGGAAAAACCCTGCATCATCTTGCTTTGATTTATGCAGCATTGATTTCTTTTGCTCAGAAGTCAGAAGATTTTGAAGTGAAGGTAATTTATGTATAAATGTATGTGTCACTATGTTCCCACATTAGAAATAATTTAATCATTATGTGTTAGACAATAAAGGGTTATCTATGCAGCATTCAGTACCCAGATTTGTTGTGTATACATTTTACTGGCCTTCTCACTACCATTCCAATTATGTGATTCCTAATTTGGAAGTCAGGATACTTTGATTGAGTACATTTGACCCCTGGGATTGTGCATTTTTATTCTTTTACTAAACTAATTCAGACTGTGTAGAAGAGTAGGCAGAGCTGGGGACTGGAGTTAAGTGAGTTCAGACTATTAAACTCAAGGCCCATGGGCCGGATCTGACCCGGGTACTTAGATCTGGGCCGCAGAGCCACCCTGGAAACAGCAAAGAACGGCCCCGCAGTACCTCTGCCAGCAAAAATGGAGCTCAGAAGGGCCGCATGCGGGGGGCCCAGGTCCTATTTTCAGCCGCAATGGCCTCCTGCAGCCCTGCGCCCTCCCCCCCCCAGCTCCATTTTCGCTGGCAGAAGGCTAGCAAAACAAACTAAAAGCAAAACAAAAGAAAAGGAGAAACGTTTCCCCTTTTGCATTTGATCATCCAAGAAGGGACAGGAAAGGAGAAAGGGAAAGAGGAAAGACAAAGAAAAAGAAGGAAAGATGAGAAGAAAGCAAGGAAGGAAAAAGGAAAGGGGTAAGGAAGAAAAAAGGAGAATGAAGAGGGAAGGAAAAAGAAGAAAAGGGAAGGAAGGAAGGAAGGAAGGAAGGAAGGAAGGAAGGAAGGAAGGAAGGAAGGAAGGAAGGAAGGA